>JAPMOQ010015492.1:5154-16299 GCA_026543055.1 Argiope trifasciata | reverse complement strand
ATTATGAAATCTCTGGCTTCAAGTCAGAAATGCAAATTTATTAAAGAATTTCAACGCAAGATATATAAAAAATTTTCTAATTTCAAATGCCACCCAACTGAAAGCCATCCGGCAATCTGCTGGTTCGCACAAGATGTTAGTTATATTTAAGTAAATTTAAAACGCTTGGACTTAATTGCAAGTCCATTACTCTGTTAAATTATCAGACATTAAAGCCGAGTCATTTAAATTATTTTATATATGTTCTTCTCATTGCGCATAAGAACTTTTCTAAATGAGATTTTTTTAAAGTTCCATAACACAACTTCACCATTAAATATTAAAATATGCTGTTCTATTACATTCCAAATTTTGCTATATTGTAGTTATGTATTTTTAATTCATCTAATAAATCATGCAGATATTAAACATAATCTTTTTCTCTTTAGCTCGTAACAACAGAAGAAAATCACACGATTAAATATTTGATGGAATAATTAAGGCAGTTTTAATTTAAGAACAACAAGGGAATCTAATTTTCGAATTTAGAAATGATAATATTTTTGAAAAATTACTCAAATTTTGGATATTATGATATCTATAATTAACTGCATAATAAAAAGGCTATTTTTAAATTTTAAAGTGTTTAAAATTCATTTTTGGGCAATAAAACTTTTGGAAGATATCTAATCGAAATTCCAAAATTTAGATTAGTTTTAATTAATTAAAATGTAATTATTCCAGGTGCATATCAACACCTTCAAAGACATATATGCGCCAGATTTCATAGATATTGGTCAAACGGCCTGCGGTGAAGTGCATTGACAAATATGTGCTTTGACCTTTATTATTAACGGTGATATTAAATGACTGAAAAAGTGTTATTTTTCAGAAAATATGAAACAAGGTGAAATTTCAAGAAGTATACTTGAAATAATTTTAAATATTAAATGTTTCACATTTTAATAGCAGTTTAAAGCTATAAGAAGGTATCGTGTGTATAAAGCTTTATATCGTAAATATTTTCTGAATGAATAAAAATGAAAGAAAATGAATTCGAATAGATTTTTGCAGATTCTTTGATTTTAAAGATCATATCTCGATCTACTTTATAACAGACACGCTTGATTTTCATTTTTTTATTTGCATAAAACATAGTTATAATTGTTATTTTTCTTTTCATGTTTTAAACCAAAATACTGACAAAATTTTTATTAGCATTGAGAATTTTATGAATTGAGTAAATGTTGCTTCTTTGTGAGATTTTTTTCTTGTAATGTTGAGTGAATTAGTGACAAAATTGAATAAGAGACTTTGGGATATATTTGATGACTTGACATAACAAATTTTCATTCCTTCCTGGAAAATTCGGGAATCTTCAGTGAGTATACAAAAAGGCCTTGCTTCAATCGATGATAGTTACTTTTCTGCTTTTATTAAGTTAGAGAAGCGAGAGATTAATGATGTATTTGACCGAGACAAAACTATCAAATATGGCAGAGAATTTGATGAAATTTGAGAATTTGAACAGATTTCGAAGATGTCTCTTGAGTTTTTCCTGCTTTCTATGAGAGATCGTCAATGGATCTGCTGTATTCTATTTAAGAATGGATCTATTTGGTATAAAAAGGGAAAACATTTGTAAATAATTATATTAAATTAATTTCTATGTTACATTAATTTATTCAATTTACGCTTAATAACTTAGAAACCTAGAATATAAAATCTTTCAATGTTTCTTTAGTAAGATTTGAATGATTTGAAATGTGACTATTGATCTAATATGCATCGCAAATTACATAGCGAGTAAAAAAAAATATGATACAAAAACAGTAGCAATAAATTTTAGTTGACTAGAGTGGTTCTTCTTTTATAAATAGAAGAATTTTCGTTGAGTAGGAAGAAATAAGAAAATGGTTTGGATAAGAATTAATAATAATTTTAGAATAAAATTCCAAATCGACTTACTTTCATCTCTATTTGGGGGCTGCAATTAATTCAGAGAATATTTGCAAAGGCTTATACGAGTTAGAATTATATCTTTAATTGGCCTTTTCTGCATTTTCTTTTGTTTTACACTCCCGAGGAAATCTTAATAACCTTTCCATTTGCCTATCTACCTTTCTATATCCCTAATAAATTCTCAGGGAAGCTTTTGTAGCGTTTTTGGAAGCATTGTCCAATCGTCTATCAACAAAAAAAAATGCTTTCACATTCAATGTGAAAGAACATAAAATCACAAAAAGACCCAAATTATTACACATTAACACTTAACCCCAATACTTAAACTTTAGTTTTATAACAACTTACTTAGTGATAAAATAATTCATTACAATAAAATTCAAATAATTGAAAAATTATCCGGCAGATTCTGTAATGAGGAGTCTTTTACAACCAATGAAAGAAAATAGTTTTCACAAAAGGAAATTTTCATTCTTATATTTCCTATCTAAAATTATATTCTCGTGCATTATTCATTTGTAAACACTTTTTACACATTGGAGAAAAATAATTTTAAAAGTTAGGATTTAGGAAAAAAAAACATTCAAAAATAAATGAACTCAAAAGATTTTTTCAGATTAAAAAAAAAAACGGTTTTGATATTCTGCATGTAGTTAATCTCTTCTTTAATGGTAACCTACGACTTGAATATTGTTTCGAAGTTTCTAAAGCAGCGTTCTCAAATATGCTAATGTTTTCAATTTAAGTTTTGTTTGGCATGACTAAATTTCAAATACCTATTAAGAATGCATGAATTACTGATGAAGAATCAATACACAGTATTCACTTTCCCTACTTACCTTATCTCATCACAGAAAGTAATTATATGAAAAGTCTTTCAAGCAATAATATTTCTCATTCTGGGAGTTACTACACTATTTTGTCCTCTAAGGTAAAACTAGTTAAATTCTTATCTGTATATATAATTTTCTGAAAGTTTTATTTACTTTGCATAGGTTTAAGGATTTAAAAGATTGTATTTTAAAACTTTTAAATGAAGTTGCGTTTAAATAGTTGAATTCATCTAAGGAAAATGCCCAAGGCGATAATAGTTTGGCTGTACCATCAGTCGTATCTATCTGCTTCAAAACAATTATTAATAGATATTTTTCAGTTTTAATGGTGTTATATAAGCGCAAATGAAAAAAAGAAAAGTACATCTCATATTTTTTAGAAATCTTTGGTATGAAAGAGTCATTAATAATTCATCTTCCTACAAAAAGAAGAATCATAAGCATGATTAAATTAATAACTTATCATGGAGAGTTATTCCACCCATTACTTTTTAATTGCTATATTTCAATACTACTCGTATTTTCTGCATAATATATCCTTAAACCTCTTCAAGAACCCAATTTTAATCATCGTTTTATTTTTTCACACAAAGTGTACATTATCATATTTATTTATCCAGTTTTATTGTACAGATAATTTTCTTTCTAATTTTTATAATGTTTTGTTATGTTGTAGTCTACATAAATCTATACAAATCGGAAAGAGGCCACAGAAATCTAGAAATAGAGGTATGATTGAGTATTAATTTTCACTTTGAGAGAATTTAGGCTTAATTTCGTCAAATAACAAAAATGCATTAATACTATCAGCATCTTATCTTTGTTCGACACTCTACTTGATAACAAGTACACATTGTTAAAATCTGCTTCAAGGTAAAAGATAAAAAGTGAACTAATTAACCATCAGACATGGGGCGAATAAGATATATTTATTAATAAAGCTTAAATTTCTCTATTTAACAATACATGATAGTTTTACGGATTTCCCTCCTAATCTGTCAGGTTCGCATAGGTGTATAGTGGGTGTGTATGGTGTAGAAGATAAGCCCAACAATGATCAGTTTTCAGTTGAAAAACACAACCCCGACGTTTATTCATAGGAAAAAGACAGGACAGAGCAAAGACTACACATATTTACAGCACAACAACTTTATACATAAGACAACTATATACAGCCGAGACAAACACACAGGACAGCACACTGCAGAACTCTACAGCAGACAGTAGCCCACAATTATAACAGTAGTCCACACGCAGAAATTCCGTAGTGAAAACGTCCTTAGCTAACGAAGGGGCCAGACAGGATTCAGCAGAAGAGGGAATCTTTGAAGGATTTTATCTATGCCCAAGTAGGTTTCTCCAAACGGCTGAAACTTCCGTTGTCTCTTCTGGCTTTCGCTACCGACTCATTACTTGAAGTGTGACTACTTCCCAGTTCAGGACTGCTCTATTCTCGACGACAACACAGGCTTCCACAGAATATGGCTCACAGCAATTCATCACTCCTTCGTTGCTTCGGTATTCTCCCTGCTGCTTCGACTCCTCCATTCAGGACTCGTATCCACGACCAATTTAAGGTCTCTCAGTTCAGACCTACCGATCGAACACCTCTAACCAGCTTCAGATTGTCAGCATTATATATCCCCTGGAGGCGGGTGTAAAAAACTTCTGTACCAATCAGGATAATTCTGGATGTATCTTGGCTCCTAATGAACGGATCTAGAAAATTTCCGAAGTTTTCGGGTATTATCCAATTAGTCGCCAAAATCCCCAAATGGTAGCCAATTTTGTCCCCTAGCACTAGGATATCTGATGCGACACCCGGGAACGTTCAAAACAGATGTCTATAAACCAGTCTTTCTTATGATGACATTACAACGGAAAAGCAAAATTACAGGTTCGTAACATTAGTAAGGAAAATTCGACAATGAAAATCATTCATCATTATTATTATCTGATGCCTTATTTATCAGCCAAACTAGAAAAATTATAATAGAAACGGAAATTACTTTCGATAGAATTGATGCCATTTTCGATAATCCAATTTCACTAGAAATGCTTTCAACAACTCCATCTTCTTCGATCTAGACACGAGAGAGCGATGAATGATCCCATTTCTAGCAGAAGATTGGATTAGAATTATAAACATTAAATTAATGAGTAGCGTTATGTTCTGACAGAGTATTCCATATCTCTTTCCAGTTATTTGAAGACACTAGACATGTGTCGAGATGGCGCCATCTATATGAGTAATAATCGTTACCTCAACAGTCCAATTCCGATTAACACAGTTACAAGGAACAATGAGGTTGAAAAAAAAATGGATAAACTCCATTATGATTAAAACACTTAATTCAATATTTCAATAGAGAAACTGTTTACCAAAACAATTTGGAGGAAAAGTGGGGCTCGATTACGATGATGACTGCCTGTCGATACGATGTTGATGAAGGATGATGATGCGCTGCTTTCTTCTGGGAAAGAAAATTTCCTTCAAAATTATGAGAGGCATTCTGAAATAAGCTTAAGTGAAATGGGAAGTCCATTATCACCCGATTGCTTACTGAAAAGCACTTTTATACACAGAACAATCATTGACTGAACTGGACTTCGAATGCTTCGTTGCTCATTATCCATTATCACTTTCGAATCGAACAAAGAAAGAGAGAAACTGATGTCATTTTGTTCTGTTTTTGTATACTATAAAGAAGTTCATAAGTTTAATATATGTTCATAAGAAGAACTCGTAATTTTAAGTTAATCCTTTTCATTAAAATTTACCGTCATATCAATGGACAGTATATTTTTGCCTTAATAATGATTACATCTTCGACACAATTTAATGCTTTGCTGAAAGATATGTCCCAAAAGAGCTCATGCTCTACATCAATTTATTGAATATTTTGAAGGGGAATGTGTACGAGGAATTAAAGTGATTTCTGTTTTATCAGATTCATAGTTTCTGTATTATTCTGCCTCATGACACTTTCTATTCTGGAATTTATTAATTTATTATAACGAGAAACTGCAATCGAGCATCAGTGTATTAATGAGGACAATATTCGACAAACTAAAATATTCATCAATTTCAACATCGCACATGGAGGAACAATTGATTCAAGAAATTAATTATTATGATACATTACGTCTGTTTCTGATAAGTCAACTTCTCACAAATGAAGGAGTCCGATAAATTGAGTATTTATTTTAGAACTGAAATTTGTCTCTGGAAATATCCTTTGATCTAATCAGTTTTTTAAAAATTGCTTTAATATTTCTGCACTTTTCGTTTGAAAATTTTTGAATAATATTGAAAGCATGTATTCATGAGAGTTAAAGTATTGACTATTCAAATTTTAATTTTCCTAATAAAAAATAGTTTTTTGGCATTCCTTTTTCCTTAAATTCTATGCATTTACTTTTTTTTTACTATCCATTAAAATGAAAAAAGAACATATTTATAAATAAAAGCGACCAATCATTATCACATATGGACACATTTAAAATGCATCTGCTTTTTCCACCATTTTACAAACTTTATCGTTATTTAATACCATTTGACCATTCCACATTTTCATGGTGGTTTCACCAACATCTAAGCTTTAGCTTTATCTAAAATCATTCGAGCATACCACCATACCTAAGGTGTACCGATTTTCACCATTTGTGACATTTTATTGTTATCTAATACCACTTGACCATTCCACCATTAACCATGGTGCACCAGTTTTCAAAATTTGAGAGACTTTATCGTTCACTAATACTACTTGACCCTTTCACCATTGCTATGGTGTACTAATTTCCAAAATTTGAAAGACTTTATTGTTATTTAATACTATTTAACCATTCCTCCATTCCCATGGTTTACCAGTTTCCATAATTTGTGAGAAGTTTATCATTATCTAATACCTTTCGATAATTCCACTTTTTGAGAGACTTTATCGTTATCTGATAGCATCTAACCCTTCCACCTATCACATGGTGGATACATTTTCACCATTTGAGATAATTTTATCGTTTTCTAATACCATTTGATCATTCCACCAATCCCATGGTATATCAATTTCCGTCATTTGAGAGAATTTTGTTTCTGGCTGCTTAACTTCGAATAAATAACAAACATTCGAATCATAATAATTTTATGTTGTCGAATAACTTCGTAATAACTACATGCGTTTTTGGTCAAAAGTTTTTATTAGATTCAATTCCATGCAATACATTGATGCCACAAAAATTTGATATAAGCGTTTTATAAATAATAAGGCAATAACTTGAAGTTTTTAAACTGGGATATTTTTGTAAAGAAAAATTAAAATACTAAATTATTTTATTAAATACAGTTTCTATGATTATAAATGCTCATAAAAACTTATTTCATTTTAATTATTCTTCCATTTTCTAAACCAATTGAAGTTTGTAATAATACAAATAAGTTTGAATAATACAAATAAGAAGATTTGCAATGACCTGTCTATTAAATAAAGATTTGATTTACTTAAATGGGATTTCTGTTCTATTTTCTATTTCTTACTGTGAATTCGATAGAATATAAGACATTATTCATGCGACATTACCCACATTTATGATTGTTGGGAATGAAGTAAAACTAAGGTTTCTATATAATGACTGTTCATGATAGTTTACGAGTTTTCTTAAGAGGCAATTTAAAATGTTTAACGCAGCCTCTTTAACCCCGTCCCTCACATTAACTTAAAATATGATTTGTATTTCTTCATCAGATATGTCTAAGAGCAACAAACACTAATGGACTAAATATATAAAGGAAGCTATAAGATTAAATTATACCGCGAATATTCTAAGAATTAATAGCACAAATATCCAACAAGATGGATGTAAAATGACGAAACTTTGCATTACTACTGGGGGGGGGATGTTTTCTTCTGGAAACTATTTTGATAAAAGAGATTTTATAAAGATATGTATTCCCTGTCCATCATGTATTTAAAACTTACCATAAAAAACATTATTCTCTAAATTAAAATTACGAGAAACATTAAGGAAAAATTCAAAAGAAAATATTTTTGTGATACATTTGTCTTTAATGATTCTTTTACTAATGTTACGGAGATTATTCAATTAAAAATTAAATGATAATTGAAAATTTCTAATTATTTTCAAGCATTATTCTGAATAATATATACATATATTTAAATTTGAAAAGCCTTATCTAAATATCTAATTTTTTATTTCAAAAATCGATGAATTGTCTATACACTCCTAGTAACACTATTGATACTGTTACACTCATTGGTAGAGGCGAGATCGGCTGTAGCTGTAGAAGAAGATAAGCATTATTAATCCCTGGTAGCATTATTAGCATTGCCCTAGTTTTCCAAATTATCCTTACTATAAAAGCAAAAAAAAAAAAAAAAAGATTACATTTCTCAATGCGTTTTATTTAACTTCTTGAATCTTAATAATTCCGTACGTGTAAAAAGAGTCGGCTCATGTATATTGTGCTTCTTTTCATGAGACCTTTAAAGACCGCAGAAGCATGGCATTTTTATTACAGGAATTCAAGCGGCAAATTCAAAGGATGACAAATACCGAATTTACCTTTTTATAGTGAATTATAAAGTGAAAGATTTTGCCCGTATTTGATATCATTTATATAAAGATACAATGACACTTTGAGGCAAGTAAAAATTTGTGAAACAATAAAATATTTTTTCTTTCAAATTGCTTTACTGTCTTTAAAAGTTTTTATTTTCCATTTTCATAATTCCTGCTCAAAGCAAGAATTTTTCATCGTTTAAATGTCGTTCCAATGGCATTCATGATCATCTTAATTGTGAAAATTGCAATTCATTAAAAAAGGATGTTGCTTTTTGAAATTTTGACATTGTAACTGCAAATGAAATAGATTAACTGTCGTTTTTCATATCTAATGTTCTTGAATACACACTTTTACAGAGTCTCATATGTGTTAAAATAAAAATCTCATAAATAAATAAACGTTAAAATAAATTTGCTCTGTGTTTTTCCGAGAGCTAATCATCACTCACACTTACTTGAACATCGCTTTTTCTTGACTGTCAAGCAAACAAGAAATATTTTTTTGCATTACTTTGAGGACAACGGGTATGAATGATTAGGAAGAAGAATTAATCCAGATAACGTGCATTCAAAACTTTAAAACTCTGTATATGATGGAGGAATCGTGTATTGATTCGAGTTTTAAAATTCCGGAATTCTTATCAACAAATTTCCCCCAAAAATTTATATTAGAAAATATAAACTTTGATTTACCATTTATTGATATTAACAATAAAAAAATAAATAAATGAAGTCGATACATTTTTTGGCATGGATAACTGTTTGTTGGGCACTAAAAAATAAAATAATTCCTGAACGAAATTATGTGTAATGATTACGAATTAGCTAAAAATTATGTATTGATTTTACGTATTTTTTAATATTTAATTTGAAAATAATGACTAATTAGAATTTATTGACCATTTGGAATAAAATATTTAATACTGTTTAAGAGTTGGGAATTTGATTGCTAAGCTTATAATAAAAAGATGTAAATTCATTTTAACATTTAAAGGTAATGAAAAAAACTAGATTTTCGCATTTATTAAATATGCGTATTAGGTATAAAAAAACTTTAACATTTCTCAGATATTTCTATTATAAATGTTAAAGCTGAGATATTTCTTTTAATATTTCTATCTAATACGCAGAATTTTCGTTTTATAGCGTCTTCAAAAACATAATAATAATATTTTAAAGACTTTAGAGCATACGATATACAGTTTGGAGAGCATAATCAGTTCAAAGATGTCTATAAGAAGCATTATTTAACCGGTATTTAAGTTACCATAGTTTCAAACTCAATAAAGAGCACATTATTTCAAGAAGTGAAATTTATGAAGAAAAGTGAAATGCTTAAAGAAAAGATTTGGTTTTCAGAAATCCATATCAGTGAGTCGAGCGATTGAAGTAAAATTGGACGAATGATTAAAAAATAATTGTTGTTTTAATCAGGGGCACAAAATATTCCAAAAATAATTGTTGTTGTAATTGGGAGAGGTGCAAGCAGGGAGTATAAAAGCCTTAGCAATTAGACCTAGGATTTAATAAATACCTTAATTATATAAACCCAAGTGATTAATTCGTTCCAGTTATGGCAACCAAACAACAACGTATCATATATATGAAGAGAATAAGAATTTACAGTAGCAAAAATTGTCATCCAGAAAGAGATTTTACTTTTATTATTATTTGAGGTACATATACTGTTGTTATTCTTTCATAGCGTACTTGTCATAGACAAGGGAGCTGACGAAGTCAGCGACTTTAAGCCCAGAGAACGACCCTTGTTTTTCAGTAGCACCACCTAGGGTCAAGACTACGTCTTAGCTACTCATGCATCACATTCTCTTGTACAACTTCTTTTTATAGGAGAGCACCCCATGTACAAACCGGGAATCTAATTCGTAACACCCTGGTCAAGTTAGAAGCACACTACCCCTATGCCAAGAAGCTGTCTCAGATGCAGATAAAACATAAAAATAAATTCTTCAGAACATGAGCATTGGAAATATACAAAAATACATAATCAAGGTATGTTATAGGTGACAATGCATATTGATATGTGCATAACGATTTCAAAAATTTGTTCATCTCGAATTTTCATTAGGTTATGGCTATTATATATTTTCAATCAGATGTATAGATTTTCGTAATCTGTGATAAATTTATACAGTAGAATATATAAAGTAATTTACATTTAAAGAAGGCTTTATTTTTAACTCTGTGATTTATCGATTTCAAATATTATAGCAAGAAGGAAATTAACATTTATTTTTTGGTCAACGCATATTTTGAATAGTAAATGCAAAAAAGTTTAACTGCATTAAATCTGCAATTCAAAGAAAGTTTTCTCATTAAATTTAAATAAATTCATATATTTATTAGATCCAGTGTTCCCAAAAGACCTTAGTTGTAAATTATTTTACATATTCAAACAAGAAAAGTTTTGGTATCTTCTACTAGTTCAAACCGATCCGGATTGCTCAAAGAAGAATAAATGAATGATCACGTAAATATTGTTCAGTTTTTGAGGGATTTTTTGTTGAAACTTGTTCACAATTTTGTCGTTTAAGGGAAAAGATATATAAACTTTTCCAGAACCAAATCAAAAAGAAAGAATATTCGCTATTGAAACATACCTTTAATAATACTAATAAGTGTTTAAATGAGCAAAAGAATAGCATCACAACTTTTATACACAATTCCAATTAGAAATACTGTTGAATAAAATCTCAACCTCTCCCTCTTTAAAAACGTATTTTTCAGTTTTATTTTAAGATTGGTTAAATAAGATTCTGCTTAAAAATACACA
>JAPMOQ010015486.1:2496578-2508125 GCA_026543055.1 Argiope trifasciata | reverse complement strand
GTTAAGATTCAAAAATAATCTTTTTATTGGTACCAATTTAATTTCCAGTTTTACAAGGAAGTATCTAAAGACGAGATATCTCGTCAGAAATGTTAATGAAGTGAAGCTATTCTTGTAGTTTAATCAAAAATGATGATAAAATATTACAATAGCTATAATTTATTTGTATATAAGAGCATCTGATTTATATTAAGTAATTTTTATTCATTATATGTTTTGATTACTTTTCACAGTTTGATAATCGAAGTTTTTCCGCTGCAGTTATTTAGTGATTTATTATTTGTGATTAGTTTTGTGTTAAAGTTATAAATGAAATAATTATAAAAAGGTATCTATTGTATTTATATTTATAAAAAATGTCTACAATAATTACTGATTGTAAGATGCATTTTTAAAGCCAAATAATATCTCATTAATCATTTTTAAAACTTGTTTACTGTCTGTATCGCATTATTACTGTTATGTTCAAGCATAATTGATGAAAGTTTAGATTTGATTATTTATATCAGGTTTTTACAATTTTTTAAGGCAAAGTAAAATGGATTATATTTTTTAATTTGCCATCTTTAGAGGCCAATCTGTTATCGCCGTTAATGTTGATTGTCTTTATTTTTAACCAAATCTCATGTTTATTTTGATATTCACAATTTCTTCAGTGAAGTATACTCAAGCATCAAATTATGGAAGAGTTGACAAGTTTTGTTCATTTAATAACCTTTTTTTTATTTTGTTCATGAATATTCCTTGTGGTTACTCGCTAAGTATGATTAGACAAGATTTCTATAATCAGCCTCATATGAATGCTGCTTAATTTGACCAAGTCCAGCACTCGTTCTGCAAAGTATTCTTTAAACCAGTTACTTTTTGATATGTGCGAATTACTCGTTAAGTATGATTAGACAAGATTTCTATAATCAGCCTCATGTGAATACTTCTTAATTTGAACAAGTGCAGCACTCGTTCTACGAATTAGAGCTCTTTAAACCAGTTACTTTTTGTCATGTGCGAATTACTCGTTAAGTATGATTAGACAAGATTTCTATAATCAGCTTCATGTGAAAGCTGCTTAATTTGAACAAGTGCAGCACTCGTTCTGCGAAGTATTCTTTAAACCAGTTACTTTTTGACATGTGCGAATTACTCGTTAAGTATGATTAGACAAGATTTCTATAATCAGCCTCATGTGAACGTTGCTTAATTTGAACAAGTCCAACACTCGTCCTGCGAAGTATTCTTTAAACCAGTTACTTTTTGACATGTGCGAATTACTCGTTAAGCATGGTTAGACAGGATTAATATATTATATTATTTTTAACAATGCATGAATATTTTAATGTAATATACAGGGGGATCAACGAATAAGCCCTGATTTCAAAATTAAATATCTCTACAAAAAAGATAGAATAGAATTATGCGGTAAATATTACGTTTATTAGCAAAACTGTAAGAATAGTGTACAAAAGTTAGAGAATTTAGTTACAAAAATCGTTAAAAGATGGCGCTCTGCGCTGAAAACTCTTCCTCTAAAAGGAATGTTAAAAAAAACAACAACAACAACAACAAAAAAAACGATGAAGTGATGCGGTCTTTGCAATCAAAATACAATTTTTTCACAATGTTCACCGTTCGAAACAACGAGGTGGCGTAATCGAACAATGAAATTTGGCATCACGTCTTGCAACGTCTCAAAGGAAATGGAATCCCATGCAACACCACTCAACGATTCAAGCTCATTTAGAGTGGCCGGATTGTTTCTATAGACAGTGTCTTTCAATGCTTCCCACAGAAAGAAGTCACAAGGAGTCAGATCGGGAGTCATCTTTCACTTTTGACGTCACACAAAAAGCGTCTACGGGCATTGTCATTAGAGCACCATCTGTTAACGATTTTTGTAACTAAATTTTTTAAACTTTTGTACAGCATTTTTACAGTTTTGCTAATAAACGTACAGTTTATCGCATAATTCTATCGAGCTTTGTTGTAGAGATATTTAATTTTGAAATCAGGGCTTATTCGCTGATCACCCTATATTTACGATATATTATAACAGCAATATTTTATTTTTCTCTGTTTAGAAAGGAATATGTGTTCTGATCAAACTGATGTCGCTGTTATTGGTAGGAGATTGAGTGAAGTAAACTATGATCAGTACTTCGATGTATCACCCTCAGAAAGGTAGAAAAAACCATTTTGAATAATATTTGTATCACGAGTTTTAATACGCATTTAAATCGTTATATATACGTATACAATTAAAATATTTATTCATTCTATTTAACTTTTTAGAAGAGCAGAAGACGTTCAACTAAGAAACGAACCAAAAATTGGAGATTGCCATATTTTTAATTATCAGGTTTAGTTTTTACATTCAAAATATTCATTAATTAACAATTTTGCAGTGTTTTGATATTGTTATAATATTTGATTGATAAAAATAATAATTCTGCATTAAAGTATCCGACTACGTTAAAAACACTGGTTATCGACCACATTGGATATTTAAAAAAATTATTATTATTTTTTGTAGTTCAAACTTCCTTCTTTCCAAAGCAGTTCATCTTTTCTAGGAAAAGGAAGACCTGATCTATCCTCCAAGGTCATATATTTTCCAGCTAAAATTTATTTTTAGCTTCAATTTTCTAAAAATAATTTTCATGGGAACTCTGCACAGTTAACACGATTTCACAAAAACTAATAGAGGTATTTACATAAAAATTTCAGAGCGTGTTTTAAATAATATGGGCAATGAAATGAACCAAAAGTTTTATTGTTGGTGAAGTACTTTTTCATTTATGGGTGTTTCTAGAAAAATTAAGAAAAAAATGCATATATATGTCTATTTTTACCCATAATTTATTTTCATCTCAAGATTTTTCTTAGATCTTGGTTCATTTCATTCATCATTGTATTCTATAACTTGTATACAAAGAAAAATAGGATTGCTGCATTACAATTTTTTGTAGAGTGTAAACCGTTTTGGTTAAATTTCATTAAATTTACTACGATTTTTCCGATTTGTTAAAATATATTATGTTTTCAAATAAATGTTTTTGTGTTTATAGTGTTATTAAAGACAATATATCTAAAAACCATACATAGTTTTTAAAAAATTAAATTTTTCAAAGGTTTTCCTTCGAACGTAGTCGGATGCCTTAATTGTTAACAATCGGGGTGAGGAAAGAGCAGAGACATTTTGGTATTAAAATAGTTGATGAAACAATGGAAATAAATTGAATTTTTGTTGCAAAAATGGATAGTTTTTTTTTTTTAAATATTATGCTAGAAATTATTTTTTAAATTAATTGATATTTCGTGGAAGATAGCCAAATTGGCAGTATTAAACAGATGCATATAGATTTTTTAATTTCAGAATGGTGAAAAAGTCATTTCGACGCTGTCGTATTTTTGAAAGTTATGTCGAGAAATATTATGCTGTTTTCTATTGTATTCATGTAGTGTAAGCGGAAGCTTTTTTTTTCCGTAATTACTTTTATGCGAATTAAAATTCTATATTATAATAATTATTTTCACTCAAGAAAAACATATTATCACTTGGCATTAAAATTAATCCTTTTTTTGTCTTTGAGGATTTATCGTATCAATATTTACAATAATAACTATTAGAGACTAAATATTATCTCTTTGTATGTAAATTTAAGTTTTCTGTATTGATTTTTATCATGTGAGAGCGTGATATTACTTTGGTTTGAGGTTTTTGAAGCTTTAAAATGCGTAGGCAACAAATTGGTGGCTTTTACCATGTGAGAATATGATGTTGTGTTTTGAGGTTTCTGAAACCTCAAAATGCGTTGGCAACAGATTGATAATTTATCACTTTTGAAGCATTCCTTTTTCGCTTTTAGTGGTATCAGAAAATTATACAGAAAATTGTCAAATTTGGCGATTTATCGCCAACTAAAGTTACAACTTGATTTCCAAATTATTCATTATCTGAATTCTTACGAATAGTCTTAATTAATTTAAATCATTAACCAGTTTAAACCGATTTGAAACAATCATGAAACTATCAGATTACGCATGCGTCGATAGTTAAGAAAAAGGTTTAATTAAGACAAATAATGACTTAAAAATAATAATGCTCTCAGATGATAACTTGAAATTTGCATTCGTAGTTTAATTAACTTTTTTAAAATTTGGTCACTGATACTTTATTTCTTAAATATTTGTCGCCGATTTTGTTCATTCTTAAGTCTTCCTAATTCGTGTACCTAATTATGATCAAGAACTATTACTATTCTTACTGCTGTTTTGAGGACAGCTATATCTCTTTCAAAATCTTTACCAACAATTAAGGCTAACACGCATGTCTGCATTGCTGGACTTCTACAGACCAGTCCATTTATCAAAAACCTACCGAATTTGGCATAAATATGGCTTTTCTTTTTTTTTCTTAAGTTAGAATAATAACTGATAAAAAATTAAATGAGAATTTAACATTTTCCCACGATAACTTGATTAAATATTATTATACAAAAATAATTTTTATACTGTTTTGAAATTTTTCAAAAAATATCATCTTCCTGATGATACCAATTAAATTGCTGTGAAATTTATTCGAGAACTTTGGCATTCTTTTTTTTTTTTTTTTTTTTTTTGAAAAATATATTTTATGTCAAATTTCCGTTAATGATTATCTGATTTCTGCAAAGATATTTAACTCATTGTCAGCGTTTCATCAGATGTTTAATTGCATAATCTTCCATAATTAAAAAGAGTAAAAAAAAGATTGATTTTTTTTCTACTTTGTTTATATAAGGAATTAGAATGTAAAATTGCATAAGTGAAAATAACTTTGTGTAGTCCGAATATGAAAACAAATGCATTTGTGGAGAAATGGGAACGGTTTACCACTATTTAATGGAATGTATGGAGATCTCAGAGTTAAGGAAGGACCTGAAGATTGTCAATAATGATTTAAGTACAGTACTGATGGTACCAGGTTATCTCAAAACCCTGAAGGATATGATGTCAAAGATTGACAGTTTCATTCCAACTGTTTGAGAGACGGCAGATGGGGAGAAAGACAGCTATTTACTACCCCAAAAGGAATGTTAGTTTGACTGTTCGGTCAATGTAAAGTTGGGCAATACTTATTCAACTGTCGACCACAACAAATCCTGTCGATAGTGCTATGTCCAGTGGTGGCGAGGTGGTCGGCTGTATGCAAGAAGGAGAAGTCTGAATATGAAATCCCCAGAAGTTAATTCCGACTTCTTGGAATGGGGGTATCGCATCTCCCCCCCTGAACATCCCGATTTCGAATCTCGGTTTGGGAATAGTGTGTTTTTGTCACTTGTGTTCCATCTGTGTGATGTGTGAATGTCCCCTCCGTCTATAAAAAGGGATTGTGCAAGTGAATGTGACGCATGAATAATAGCTAAGAGGTACTCTAGCCTTCTAGATGGCGCTACAGAAAACAAGAGACGCTCTTTCGACTTAAAATCTAAGACAACTGCCATAAGAAAAACCAGAAAGTAATCAGTATTAAAATTGAATTAAACTATCAATGTTTACGTACACATTGAATAAAATAATTAT
This sequence comes from Argiope trifasciata, assembly GCA_026543055.1. NCBI lineage: Eukaryota > Metazoa > Arthropoda > Arachnida > Araneae > Araneidae > Argiope > Argiope trifasciata. Next base: position 2,502,566 of record JAPMOQ010015486.1, on the reverse strand, counting down.
TATAGTCTAGCCTAATTGACATAAAAAATATATAACAATAATTTTATTGATTTAAATTGTTGAGTTTGCTGTTGAGTAAGTATAAACGTTACTGAATGAAGAGAAAAAAAGGTGTTGAGAGTGGAAAGATTTTTTTTCCTTGTTTAATTTAAAAAAAAAATCTATTAATGTAGAAGGAAAAACTTTAAATTATAAAATTTTTGATCTGAGAAAAGTAAAATTATATCAATTAATTCAGGAGTAAATTTTTTTAAAAAGAAGAATTATTCAAAAGTATGTGGTGCAGTGAAGATCATTATGATCCATGCAGGACATATGTTTTAGCTAACATTCCTCTAAAAATCACATTTCACACAAAACAAAAACGAAGACAAGACATTCACGGGCACAGCTAAACAGAATCTATCATCTTATTCTTAATTGCAATCGCAATGCACCATGGGCAACTGCTAGAAGAAGAAATTAATTTAAAAAATATAGATTTGTCAAAATCAAGTGTCCAAATTTTTTTTTATCGTTATAGTATGTTTCTATTTTCCACATGCAAGAAAGTAAAAAAAAAAAGTTTTGGTTGTTAAAAAGTTTTATAAAATGAGCAGTCAAACCTTATGGAGACTCAATGAAACAGAATAAATTTTAAAATCTATTTTTCATTTTGTAAAAAATTGAGTTACATATGAAGAAATAATTGGTAAAAGTTTCAGATACCAGCATCATGTTTTTCTTTTTTAAAAAATCAATTTTATTGCAAAAATACAGGATCGTTCGAAAATGTCTATACATATTTTTAATAGATAGTAATTTTAGTAATAGACAGTAAATATTTTTAAAAAATCCTATTCTAAAAGTGTTTTTCTCTGATATCAAATGGTATCATGATGACTGATTAAGAAAAACGTCGAAAATTAAATTTGATTAAGAAAAAGAGACTTAAACATAAAGTTTAATAATCACAACAAAATACTAACTGTAAACTTTTTTATTTTTTAAAATTGAACATGATAACGTTTGAATTTCTTGAATAAATCTTTTTACATAGTTTTCTTTCTGTCAACGAATTTTGACGAATAAAAACATTCTCGTATGCATTTTTTGGTAACACTATCTTTTTCAAAGATGTTGAATTTTTAAAAAAACAGTACGTGTATTAATCCGAAATTTTTATCAAGTAATTTTCTTCTATACAAAGCATAGTTTAGAAAAATTAGAAAAATTAAGTTGATATTGAAACAAAAAAGAAGAAAAACAATTTTTCAAAATTTTTATTTTTTAAAAAGTTGCTCTTGATCTCATTAAGTTGTTATTATGTTTTGTAACTTACTGTATAGGCATTTTTAATGCCTATAACTTTTTAATTTAAACATTTCCTCTATAGTTAATAGTTTTTGTTGAATGAGATTATAAATTTATACCTCTATCTTCATTTTCAATAGTAATTATTTAAAAAATTTAATAAATTAATCAAACAAAAATTTAATCATACAAAAACATGATGTTGTTTTGGTTTAAGGTTTTTGAAGCCTCAAATTGCGTATTCAACAAATTGTTGAAAGTCTCAAGATCGTAGGCAACAAACGGGCTATTTATCACTTTTGAGGCATCAGTTTTTCACTTTTAGGGTTATTAGAAAATGATGCAGAAGGTTGTCACATTCGACGATTTATTGCCAGCTAAAATTACTACTTTGCGTGAATGTTCACCATGAACCGATTCTCCTACTTTAGAGCTCAACCGACTTTGAAATAGATAGATAGATAAATATATATATAAAATAAACATTGTTTTTTTTAAACATCAACGTATCGGTAATCTACTAGTGTCTCGTGATTGCTTCAAAATGGTTTAAATTGATTAATGACTTAAATTAATAGCGAAAATTCCGAAGAATTAAGAGAATTAATAATTTGGAAATCAAGTTGTAACTTTAACTGGCGATAAATCGCCACATGTGACAACTTTCTGCATTATTTTCTTACAACTTTAAAAGCGAAAAATGGATACCTCAATAAAGATTTGTCCTACGCCTTTTGAGGCTTCCAAAACCTCAAACTAAAGCAACATCATGTTCTCACATGATAATAATACGAATTCTCCAGAAATTTATTCTAAAGTTTCAGGTTTTAGGAAATAATAGTGATTAATTAAACAACTCAATTAAATTAAAAAATGGAACATTTTCAGAATAAATAATTATTAGCAAAGATACAATTACTATGATTAAAAATATAAGAAATTAGGCTTATTTAATATCTTCGAAACGGGCAAGCCGAATTTACAGGTGATGCTTTTAGAAAGTCTCCCTAGAATTCCAGCTTCAAAGTCAACAAACACCTTAATTCGGTCGAGGACAGGGTTGCACGATGGAGTTTCTACTGTATTTTATGTTTTAAACAAGATTATATTGAAAAAAATTCCTAAGATGAAATGTTTGTAGCAGACTGTAGTTGGGATTATGTTGCAATAATAATAGATTGTTTTATAGAGTTATACATACAATGTGATTTCTATTTGTATTCAACACATAAGTTTTAAAACATACTTATCTCTTACTATAAGTCTTAAATTATTTTTTACACACACAATTTTTTTTTAATTTGCCATTATATGACTAAATATAAATATTAATCAATAATTTATATGTAAAACATATTTTATAGAAGTTTAGAATACCTCGCTTTGGATCTAAAAGGGATGTTGAAAGATTGGATTATGATTTCCATGAATTGAATTTCAACGTCCGTAGTGATTACGAAGATTTAAACAAACAACAGACATTAGATGCCTTAAAACTGGGTTTGTACATTTTAAATATCAAAAGCAATATGATCATGGAAAAAAATTGTTTTAATAATTTAAAATTATTTATAAGAATTAAAAATCTTTAAATTCTTGATTTTTTTTTCTTTTCAAATTTTTAATTTTGTTAGTAAGATTTAGATTCTACATTGGATTTCTTTACTTGCATGATTAATATTTATTATTACAAAACATAATAAAGTTACAGTACTAAAATTCTAAATTTTAATAAATGTAATTTAATTAATTAAATTTTATTATAATTCTAAATTTTGATTGTTTGTTAAATTGCTGAAATTTCACACGAGTGTAAAATATTTTATTCAATCGATAATTTTAAGGTAACACTTTTATAATTGCTAATACTTCAAATTAATTATTTTAAAAAATAATAATTACTTAACTTTTTACTTTTTTTAGATTTAGAACTTTTTTTTGCTAATCCTTAATTCATTTGATTGTCACATTACAAAAAAAGACTTTTTTTCTGATTGGACAACACATACAAGAGGTGTTCAAATGAAAAGATACGAAATGTCGTTGCAACGTAGCCGTTATCACATTTGCATATGCCGCTATGGAAGAAAGTAGCGTGTAACATTCCTCGTCCCCCTTTAGTGATAAAATACTTCTGCCAGCTGTGTTGCCTTTGTTTTTGCTAGACACCTTGAAATAACTAGAGGTTGCAGATGTTCTCCTGAGACATCTGTAACTGAAAGAACACATGTGGAAATTCCTCGCTCAGAAGACAGTGATAGTGCTTTGAGAGCCAATGGAACATCCAAACATCTGGATGCCGAATTTCCCTATTGTAAGCTGACCCCATGTTCCAGATTTTTCGGCGTGCCTTAATTACCTTCCGACGATAGACTGGCGCCCCTGAAATGGCCTTTTGCTGGAAATGATTGGCCTGAAGAGAGAACTGGTAGCCACTGAAGAAGAGGAGATGGAGATGGTCGCTCAGATAAAATAGAGGAGAAATTGGAAAGAGGAGAGAAGGGTTTCTGGGAGACAGCTGCAGTACGCCCACTAGTCTGGTAGATTTGGAGCTCCGCCTGAAATGATCCCTGACTGACCAACCCGTGAATTCCCCGTGGTGTTTATTTACTATTTAATGGAGAACTGATCTTCAAGTAAAACCCTACAACTTGGACTATTGTGATGTAAATAGCAACTGTTTAATCAAGAGAAGAACGAGTGGCTCTTTGTGCATATATAGGGCTGTAAAATAAAGAAGTGTCTAAAAATTCTGAGTATTCGTTGACTATCGAGATCAAGAGATTACAAGCGATGTATCTAGAGATGCGGCTAGTCTTCAGCTTAGATTGGAGCATGCGCAAGAGAGAGCAGAGCTCTTAAAAAGAGTTCCGACCAATTGGCGTCAATTTTTGAATTCCTCGCACACAGAAGAACTATTAACTCCGATGTGTACCGTGAGACACTCCGAAGACTACCCAACTGCATCAAGAACAAAAGACCGGGGCTACTCATGAAGCATACGGTTCTGCTCCATGATATCGCACGTCCACAAGTTTCCAGAAACTGGCCAAGTTCAAATGGGAGAAGCCCAAACATCCGCCCCACAGCCCGAACATGTCACCCTGTGATTTTAATGTGTTTGGTCCTCTGAAGAAACCTCTGAATGGAAAGCGCTTAAATTCGTACGGTGAACTCGAGGACGCAGTGAAGAACTGGGGATCCCGCCATTGCCACAGAAATTGTGGGAACAAGGAATCCTTCAGTTCGCTAATCAATGGGACGCCGAGAAGGACTGGGTATTCCACCATTGTCACAGAAATTGTGGGACCAAGGAATCCTTCAGCTCGCTAATCAATGGGGTCATCATACTAAGGTCTGTGGTGCATATTTTGAATAAAGTCTTCATTTATACTCACTGTATCATTTCGTTCTTTTTCATATGAACACCCCTCCTATATTGTATGTTTCGGATTATATTGGGACAATATAAATTGCTGTTCGAAACTATTAAAATCTTAGATTTCATCATTAACTTAAATCCTCGCTTTAATTTTGCATATTTTTCAACATTTTAACTTATATTTATGAAATAACTTGACATTTTAATTCACAGCTGCCGAAACGAGTAAGAAAGAACATAAATATTTTGTCTGCTGCTTTATGTCTCATGGAAACCTTGGGATGTTGCAACTGCCGGACGGAGAAAACTTAGAAATAAAAGAGATTCTTGGATGTTTTTCACGTTCATTGTGTCCAAATCTGGAAGGGATTCCAAAAATTTTTATTTTTCAGGTAATATATATATATATTTATCTTTTAGCAATTTCATTTAGATCTCGATTTTTTTTGCATTTAAAATAGTCAGTGGATTGTAATGACTTCATCCTGACCGATCAAATAAGAGGGTAGCGTTCACAGACAATTTCTTCATTCACCACCTTATGTACACAAGAACAATTCGTTCTCATCTAAGTTAATATGACTGATAAAATTTACAACCTCGTTGAAACTAAACGAATTGTTTACTCAATTAATTCGGAGAAAACAACATCACAAAAAAAAGCTAACAGGCTATTAGCGAAATCACACGAAGCTTCTCTGACTTCTGTTCAAAATACCTCTCTCAACGCCTTCTCCCTAAAATCTCGCCTTTTATTTTAAGTCATATTTCTGCCTCTAATTTTCCCATTGGTGCACTTTAGCTCCCTGTCACTCAATAACTGTCCAGCAGTTCTTCCCTCAATAGTCTCCAGTTGATTGTGGGAATGTCATTAGATGATCTACTCTCTTGCTGTTTCTTTCTTACGGCACTTGCCATTGGACACGACCGCTGTAACGAAGACTGCGATTTAAGCCAATAGGGAGCATATCCTGTTTTAGCTGAGTCAACTAGGGCCAAGAGTACGTCTTTGCCACTCATTCGCTTGCACAGCCCCTTTTTACAGGAGGGCACATTCACACATCTCACAGATAGAACAGCGGAAGAACAACCATGCCAAAACCGGGATTCGAGCTGGGGATGCCCAGATCACGGGCAAGTCGCACAACCCCTGTTCCAGGACAAAGGAAGTATTCTACTAGCTGACCCTTCACCATGGAAAAATAAAGTTTAACTTCCGAATGGTTGGCACTTCCCCGATTTGTTTCCTTAGAACGTCGAAGAATGTTCGTTTAGTTTTTCATCTGGACTCAGCTAGATTCTGACTAATTCTT
>JAPMOQ010015486.1:2483726-2496568 GCA_026543055.1 Argiope trifasciata | reverse complement strand
ATTCCCCAATCTTCACTCTTTCTCCTTCTCCATTGCCATGGTTTTGATAAGGCCTTTTTTTTTCACGCCAGTAGGTTTGAGTAAGGACGGTGTGCTGGTAGTGTAAGCAAGCAGTTTTATTCAGATTTGGGCATAATTTTACTTAGAATGGCGGACACATCCCCGATTTGTTTCCTTAGAACGTCGAAGAATGTACGTTTGGTTCTTCATCTAGACACAGCTAGAGTCTGACTAATTCTTGTAGGCTTTTCAAGGATATTCGATTCTCCAATCGTTTGGGTTTCTTTCCCTGATTTGTTTCCTTGGAATGTCGAAGAATGTTCGTTTAGTTCTTCATATGGACTCAGCTAGAGTCGGACTAATTCTTGTAGGCTCTTCAAGGACACTTGATTCCCCAATCTTAACTCTATCTCCTTCTTCATTGCCATGGTTTCGAAAGGCCTTTTTTTCATGCCAGTATGTTTGAGTAAGGACTTTAAGCTGGCAGTGTAAGCAAGTAGTTTTATTCAGTCGTTATATCTGAGATATTTTCTTTAGAAAATAAAACAAATAATAATAATTTAAATTTAAAAAAACCCAGCTGGAGTGGTCTCTGTAAAACTTTCTCGCACATTCTTTTATGAAGGTGCTGAGAACGAATTGCAAGGTGTATAATAGTTATGAAATATTAATATTTGGCATGAATTTATAATTTTTTTGCTGAATCTATCGCGGGATTCAAGCCAATTTTTTTTTGGTTAATTTCTGGCAAAGGGGAGCTTCTATCTGAAAATCGAATTGCAGTTTAAGACGCGTTTTTTTCTGGTTGAAATAAAAATTATTGTCATAAAATCATATACCAAATTTGATACATTTAAAGCATTGTGCTTTTGAGTTCGAAAAATAAATGCATATATACATCGTTATGTTTATCAGAGTAAATTTTTGTAATGTTACATATTGAAATAAATAAAAGAATTATAAAGCATAAAAATATCTAATTTAAAGGTTCCTGGCAAACGTAATTAAATCCCAGTAAACCTACAATGTGAGCGCAAATGAATCCTCTAATCCTTCCAGCAATTTGGCAGGGGGGTGGTTCTATCATAGTCTGAGTAACAGTGTCGTGATTTTCTTCTGGTCCAATCATAATGCTGAGGGGAGGGATTAATGAGAAGAAGAATAGAAAAGCTTTAGCTGGCCATGCCCTCCTATGATGCAAATTTTGTATTCTGCTGAAGATGGAATTTTCCAAGAAGACAATACTCCTATTAATGTAGCGGGACTTGTACAATCGTAACTGAATGGTCATGAAAATGAAATGAAACAACCACCTTGGCTCTCACAGTCCTCCAACCTCAATATGATCGAATTGTTACAATCTTTTTTCAATAGAGTCCAATCTGGAATCGATATTCTGCAACGGCATCTCTCCTGGATCAGTATTTCAGTTTATACAATATTTTTCTGAACACTATTCAGCAGTTTTTTAAAAAAAATTCAATTCTTAGATGATTTTAAGCTATATTCTTTGTCAGAGTTGCAAGGGCCGCGGTGGCTTGGTGGTAAGGTCTCGGCTTCTGAATCGGAGAGTTTCAGGTTCGAGACTCGATTCCACCGAAGAACCGTCGTGTGAGGGGGTCTCTTGCACGTTAAATCTGTCAGGCCAAACGTCCTCTCGCTGGTGTGGTGCAGTGGGGATAGGGGGGTACCAGTTCAGGTGTCGTGCTTGTCATCTGACCGTGGCTCAAAGGTCCGTCCCAAAATAGCTCTCGTGTTGCTTTAAACGGGACGTTAATATAACTAAACTAAACTAAAACTTGTCAGAGCTGCTCCTACGCCATACTAATAAAGATTCTTGAATTTATTTGTGGAGTTTCCTTTATAAACGCCGGTGTATTGTTACAGAAATAATGAAGAATGATATATTCTGTAATTTAAAAAATATTTTACATTTTAAGAGAATTTTAATTTTTTTCGTCAAATATAATAAGGACTTGTTGTTTTACTTTTCATCTTAAATTAATATTAATTGTCGGAATTAGTTTCCTGCTCTAACTCCAGATTGCAAGCACATTCCCTTTCTCTTGAAAGTTATGCTGAAAGGATTTCCTGTTTTGCTTGGAAGTCACAAAAGAAGAGGACATTCACGTGAATATGAGCGATAAGTAGCTCTCGAGGAAAAGCAGAGCAAATTTTTTTTAACGATCACACTAAAACAATGATAGTTTCTCTTGAAATTAGTAGCTTATGAAGAAATTAATTGTTTATTGTCTTGAAGAAGTATTCATAACAGTGATATGGAATTTCTGATCAGAAATTGTATAAAAATAAAGAGTGAATAAATGAATAACATGTCAAAGGAGCTGTTTCCTGATTTTTCTTGCATAGAATCTTCTATTTTTAGCAAACAGGAGCACAGGGTATGTGATACGAACAGTGCAGGAATACTTCGTTAAGGAAATGTCTCCGATATATTTGACATTGATTAAAGATTTGTTTGTTAATTTTTAAGAATTTTTTACTTATTAGTCACAGTCCTTCGAGTGATATACTACATCATTTGATCACTGTATTTTATGCGGGTCTTATCCAAATTACATGACTAATAAATTCTTGATGCATGTTAGTTATTCAAGTAATAAGTGCTGTTGTAACAGGCTGTAAGCAAATGCTGTAACAGGAAATCCGTCCAATGTGTGTATAGGGAAAAGTTCACACGAATTAAGATGCTTTATTCCACAAGACAGGACAAAGATACAGGAGAAAACTCAACTAAAGCGTCTGCAAAAAACGTCACTTACGAATATTGACTACACTTTGCATTCCAGATACAGTCGATTCGACTAGAGAGAAATTTTGCTCCACTTCTATTCTCGTGTGTTCACCTCTTTTTTTTCTTCGATGAGGATTTCTCTCATAAAGCAACGAATTTTCGAGAAGAAACTACGAACCTCGTGTCAAGATTTCGACATATTCGTGATCTTTCATGTCTATTACTAAAGTCGACGTTTTTGTCATAAAGGGTAGAAGTCCGTTGGTCTAGCATCTATTAAAATATCGACTTATTCTATCTCTAGTACTATGAAATTCATACTCTGGGGATTATAGATTTGTAAGTGTTTAAATGTTGTTGTAATGCCACTTAGTCAAACCAAGCCAAATTAGCAGAGCTGTTTCGATTAAGGCAGAGGTGTGCGCCTTTCGTTGTTAACGAGCCCCGTCCAGGTGAAAGGACGACTTTGCTCGAACACACACGACACAACCCTTTTTAGGGGGCTGCCGAATTCTTTCATCCATCAGCAAGTCAGAATTTAGATCCAAATTAGTGACCAACTCATCCCTGATTCAGTACCCCTTAGAGGTATCGCTTTGTTATGGGAACTTGGAGGACTTTGCAGTCACGACCTACAGCGTGTTCCAACTGCCATTAGCCAACACGGGGGTCTTTGGACTAGACGAGGACAGAACCCGCGACTTTTCGGTTACGAGACTGACGCTTTACCAACCAGGCTACCGCGGCCCGTGTTTAAGTGTATTGTTGTAAGCAGATTATTGTTATGATTAGGTACTTCTTTAATTTATGAATAAAAATAACTAATACTTTATCTTTTGACAGCATTTAGAAGTGTCAACTTATTATTTTATATATTTTACGATATAAAAAGAATTTATAGAAAATTTATTTCAATTGCGAGTAAAAGTAGCGATTTCTATAATAATTACAAAAAATAAATATTACTAAATATAAATATTCAGCGTTGTTATTTTATTTATTGCTTTTTTTTAAATAAATGAATATAATTTCTGGATTTTGTATACTAGGCTTGCCGTGGTAAATGTTGGGAAGATGGTGTTTCTTGTTGTGAAGGTAGAGTGGCATGTGACAAAACTGATTATGATCCTGTCTTGGACATTCCAGATATCCTTGATTTTCTTCTTATATATTCGACTTATGTTGGTAATTTTTATTTACATACTAGTTTGTTATTTATAATTATGTTTTATTAAAACCAGCCGCCTTTGGTGCTACGCCAGTTTGCAGGAATTAACATTTGCTAAAAAATTCAGTTAAATATTTTCATATAACTTTGTGTAATATTTATATTCAGACTTTGATGTATGCATAATCCATACAGTTTTAGAAACCCTATGCAATTCTGTTCAGTGTGCTATGTATTTCCGTAATTTGCTTCCTGTGTATATGCATCCAATTGTATCACATAAAAAAGCAGCAGCATTTAAAAATGGACGCACATAATAATAATTGTTATTGTCCTTATTGCTTGATTCTAAATTTGAAACTTAAAGGCCTTATCACACGGCAAAATATCTTCGGCACTTTCCGTCAGCAAATGACAAGGAAAGTGACGTAAATTGTGTGACGTCACTTCAAAGTTTCACATGATTGATTGAATTTCGTTTGCGGACACTATTTCCTACAGCATTTTCTAGCTGGTTCGAAAAAGTTGCCGATTATGAAACTTGCTTGACCGGTTTTTGAGGGTAGAAACGGAAGTATTGGCGAAATTTCACCGTATGGTAAGGCCTTTAGTTGCAAGTACAGCAAAATTTCTAAAATTTTCTTAAAAATATATCTTATACTGAAGCCAACTCAACATGGGAAAAAAAAAACTGAATCTTATTATATTGATTATCAACAACGAAAAAAAAAAGATTCAAGGATGGAATATTAGTAACAACAACAACAAAATTTCCGATTTGAGTTTCTTTACGACAACTTCACCACTGAAGCATGTTGTTATAAAACACACTTAAAATACTTTTCAAAATTAATTTTAAACAACTAATATAATTTTTTTCAAATTCAATTTATACTGAGGTCAACAAAGAAAATTTTTATTTTAGTTTCATTTTATTAAATAATTATCAAAAATTATTCATTTTCTCAAGAACTGAAATCGTATTCTTCACCTTCAGGTGAAAAATATTGAAACCCTCGCATTTTATCGATTGAGCCCCTGCTTGTTGATCTCAATTTTTATTACAAACTGATAAAACTCTAAAGTATTAAAAATTAATTTAATTTAGTCCATGAATTAATATTTGAAAAAAACTATATTAACATCAAGTGTCATCCACTACAAGTTTAAAAAATTAAATTTGAACATGAGTGGAAGAATAAAAAATATTTTATAAACGAATAAAAAGTATTTTATTTATTATCTTTGAACAAGATTTATAAACAAACACACACACACACACACATACACACATATAGGGAGAATGTGAACTAATAGTAGGAATTGAAAAAAAGAAGGGAAAAATGTAAGGCAAAAAAAAAAAAAAAAGAAAAAGAAGAAGAAGAACAGAAAAAAAGGAAAAAAAAAGGATATAATTGAACAGATGAGTTTTTGAATTTTAAGATGATGTAAAAAATATTTTTTGTGCTATAATAATAATTCCTTCCTCTATCTATCTATCTATCTATCTATCTATCTATCTATCTATCTATCTATCTGTCTATCTATCTATCTGTCTATCTATCTATCTGTCTATCTATCTATCTGTCTATCTGTCTATCTGTCTATCTGTCTGTCTGTCTGTCTGTCTGTCTGTCTGTCTGTCTGTACACACATATATATATATACACTGAAGTGACAAAAGTCTTGGGATGACTGTTAATATCGTGTCTATCCTCCTTTTGCCCGGCGAAGTGCAACAACTCGACGTGTCATGGAGTCCACAAGTCAGTGGAAGTCCTCTTCAGGAATATTGAGCCATGCTGTCCGTATAGACGTCCATAATTGTGAAAGTGTGGATGGTGTAGGAGTTTGGGCAAGAACGGACCTTTCGATGATGTCCCATAAATGCTGGATGGGATTCATATCGGGTGATCTAGGTGGCCAGATCATGCGCTGGAATTGTCCGGAATGTTCTTCAAACCAATCGCGAACAGTTCTGTCCCGGTGGCATGGCGCATTGTCATCCATAAAAATCCCATCGTTGTGTGGATACGTGAAGTCCATGAAGGGCTGCAAGTGATCTGCAAGCAGCTGAACATAACCATTTCCAGTCAATGATCGGTTCAGTTGCACCAGAGGACCGAGTCCATGCCATGTGAAAACAGCCTACTCCATTATGCAGCCACCACCAGCTTGAACAGTGCCTTGCTGACAGTTTGGGCCCATGGCTTCGTGGGGTCTGCGCCACACTCGAACTCTACCATCAACACTTAACAACTGAAATCGTGACTCATCTGACCACACCACGGTTTTCCACTGGTCTAGGGACCAGTCGATATGCTCACGAGCCCAGGAGAGTCGCTGCAGGCGATGTCGTGCTGTCAGTAAAGGCACTCGAGTCGGTCTTCTGCTGTCATAGCCCAAGGAAGACAAATTTCGTCGCACAGTCCAATCGTACACGTCCCTCGTACGTCGCACATTGATTCCTGTAGTTATTTGACGAAGTGTTGCGTGTCTATTAACATTGACAATTCTACACAGACGTCGGCGGTCTTGGTCGTCAAGTGCAGGTGGTCGCCCACTGCGCTGTCCATGATGGGATGTGATGCCTGAAATTTCATACTCTTGGCACACTCTTGATACTGTGGATCTCGGAATGTTGAACTCACTAACGATATCCGCTATGGAATGACCCATGCGTCAAGCTCCAACTAACATTCCACGTTCAAAGTCTTTTAATTCTCGTCGTGCCGCCATAAATCACGAAAAACCTGTTCACATGAATAACTTGAACACAAATAAAAGCTCTGTAAAACGAACTGCGCATTTTTACTTTTTCGCTGCGATACTACTGCCATTTGTATATTTGCATATTGCTATCCCATGACTTTTGTCACTTCAGTGTATAATATGTGTATATATATATGTACACACACACACACACACACACACACACACATATATATATATTAATATATAATGTGTGTGTGTGGTGAATTTAGTAGCTATAAACCTAAGGCCTGTTCTGTGTATTGACAATACACATAAATTCAACTTTATTATTGGTAGCCATGATATTACCTTTACGGAACACACAATTATTCATTATTTTTTTAAATTTCTTTTTCATGTGTATATTCTTATTCTCGTGTTATTATTATTATTTCAGTTTTTCTCGTTTTCTATATGTTAACCTTTTTCAGAATCTATTAATTTATTATTAAATTTGTGAAATTTTATTTCCAGGCAAAGTTGCGTGTAGAACGGAGCATGGCTCCTGCTTTATTGATGAACTGTGTCGTACTATTGAGCAATTTAGCAGCGAATTAGATTTGCTACAGATTTTGACAATAGTTAATTACCGTGTTGCTAATTTTTATTTGTATGGAGATATGAAAAAGCAGATGCCATGTTTTACTTCATGCTTGACGCATGAAGTAAAATTTAATAAAAAAATGTGAGTATCGAAGTTTTACTTCGTTCAATCATATTTTTTAAAAGATAATTCATTTGTAATATATTAATATGGAACTTTAATTTCTTTAAGTCCTTATGGACAACTGTTCGCCTGTAGTGGCTCGTGGGGATATCTTAATAAGACGGATAACATCTACGGGATTTGAGCATACTTTTACCATGTGGTTATGTTACTGGCCTTCAGATCCAAAGGTCTCGGGTTCTATTCTGAGAGCACATTCCCCTTCTACAATGGTGACCTTGTACAATGAACCTTCAACCTTCATGCAACTGATGTAGCGCCATCTACCCACAACCAAAGTTGTGAGACTCACTTGACGCAACAATTCACGCACGCTTGGCGTGACTAAAAAGTTCTCCGCTCGCCAAACAAAGATGGGTACGGCGCATTAGACACAACAGCTACCACAATAGTACACCAACCACTCGGTCAACAAACCAATTCATCAACACTCAACAACAACGCATATCGTTCTTCAAACTCACTGGAGGGTGAGACTGTGGTGATATCCTAATAAGACAGATAACAGCTACGGGATTTGAGCATGCGTTTGCCCTGTGGTTATGTTACTGGCTTTCAGATTCAAAGGTCCTGGGCTCTATTCTGTGAGAACATTCACCTTCTACAGGCTATATCGTGTGAAAACAATGAGCAGGCCTCAATAACGAACGATGGTTCTCATTAAATACAAAGAAGCGAATACGCAGACATCAAGCATGCAACCGAGATGAACGCAAACAGCACAGAGAAGCACACTACAACAAACAGTCATCTACAAATAGTAATCTGTAGCAATAGCAAACACGGCACACAAAGCGGCCAGACTGAATTCTGCAATAGGAGGGAGTCTTCGTAGCTTCTTTCTATTGTCTCTTGAAACGTCTGCAATTCTCCGCTGTTTACTCACTTTAACTATATACAACTGCCGCCTTACTACTAAACGGCTGGTTACTCCACACATGATTCAATACTGCTTCCACAATGAACAACAGCACTCGACACACAGCTCAATTCAACAATCTCTTGAGTTGTGTGAGAAAAACACGATTGACTGTCTTCCTTTTATAGTTTCTAAAGCAAGGCGGAGAATGTTCTGGAACAATTAGTCATATACCGATTCTTATTGACTCTATCACTAAAATTCTGAAAGATTGCAGTATTATCAATTTTGTTATCAAAGTCACAAAATTCTTCACCAAGTCATCAAGCTCTGGGATCACTGATTTGGCATCCAATCTGCATCCAACTGAGGGCACCATAAAACGGTCTTTTCAGGGATTGAATTAACCGTGCGTGGAAGCAATTAAAATTTGTAACAATATACATAGAAAATGTTAAATCCAATTTTGCTCAAACGGTTGAAATATTCGTTAAAAAGGAGCTTTTTATACAGCTAATTACTTTTTTATGACTGTAAAACTGCTCGCGAGAAATAAAACGACCATCATGTTTTCACACTGTTGCTACCCCCGTTTTTTTTTTTTTTTTGATATCCATTTATGGATATTTACTAATATGGAAACTCACTTTCTAAGATATTTTAGATGCAGTAATTTATTATAGTTTATACACCGCGGTGGCCTGGTGGTAAGGTCTCGGCATCGGAACCGGAAGGTTTCAGGTTCGAGACTCAATTCCACCGAAGAACCGTCTTGTGAGGGGGTCTCTTGCACGTTAAATCTGTCAGGCCAAATGTCATCCCGCTGGGGTGGTGTGTTGCGGAAAGGGGGATGGAAGTTCAGGTGTCGTCCTCGTCATCTGACCGTGTTTCGAAATGACGAGGTCTGTAACAAAATAGTTCTCGTGTTGCTTTAAACGGGACGTTAATAGAACTAAACTAAACAAATCTAATTATTTTAGTTTATTTTTAACAGTTTTACCAATCATGCTTTTGTTAGCTGCAGTCCAGTTCAGTAAATAAATTTTTTAAGAAAGGGATGGGGTATTATTATAATACTCTTTCTAAAAGTTTTTGCATCAAATGCCTATCAAAAATTTAAATAAATAGTAAACGAAACGATCTGTCAAAAGTATTTTTGGAGCTATCATCTTAAATGGCATGGTTAAAAAATTATTTTACAAGAAACTCGTATTTTTTTATTTATTTTTTATTTCATCGATGACATAGACGTTTGTTTATTAATTAAATATCAGATTTATTTATTGATTTTTTTTCTATTTGTTATCCCAAAGAATCAGGAAGATAATGGCATAATAAAAGATAGCATATCGTTTAGTAGCGAATAATTTATCCCATGTAATCATCAGTTTCTAAACCCATCTTAACTATCTATCTTGCTGATTTGATAATATTTGCAAATAATAACATTTCACAAACAGTATTACAATTACGTATTAACGAATAATAATTTCGTAAACAGTTGTTTACGAAAATATTCACGATGAGTTTGCAAAAACTTTGAAAACGAACCGAACTTTGTGGAATTGTTATATCACTGTTCCATACATATGGGGGCTAGCAGTTTTAGCTATTGTTCATTTTTTCCTGAAGGGTACGATGTGCTGTTGGTTCGAGTTACTTTCACTTCCATGTAGGGTCTTATCACAACTAGTCAGGGCCTTTAGGACTCAGCCTGAGTTATCTTCTCCTTTATATCACGATGAGAATCACTCAATTTAATCCTTGCACTTCAGGTCAAGGTTAATTCTTTTGTGATGGGGGTTAGGAATCGAAATTACAGGAGATAAAAACCCATTTAACAGTGTCTCAATCAAAGTGTTATGATGACATCTGCACACAAGATTAGAGCGATATAATGCGAAACATCCATAATTCTGTTAGTTATTTTGAATGCGACAGTATTCTTAAGATAACATAATATTGTTGTGTATTTAGTGTTAGTTGGGTGCGCAGTAAATATCTTACAAATCCATGGATGATAACTGAAGAAATGCTTCCAAGATATAAAGCCAAAAATTGAATTATATCATTCCTACCACAAAGGCATATTATTTAATTGTATATATAAATAAATTCTAGTGTGAAGCTAAACTCATTTCTCGTAGCTCGCACCTGAGCTCCAACAAACGTACACGTTTATTGAAGTGAACCAAGCTTTCCAGTACAACTCTTCCTCCCTCTTCACTTCATTTCGTTTCAGCTTTGAGGCCGCAACGGCTACGTGGAGGTTAGTGGTATTGGATTGCAGCAATAAAAAGGCCATGAAACACATGAAAAATGACTAAAATTTAAGGGTAACATTCAAGCAATCTGACAAACCAGTAACAAAATATATCTATTCAGAAAAGTTTTCAGTTATAGGCAACTGAAAATTATATACAGGATTTATCTTCAAATATGCTAGATATCCAATTGCTTTTGAATAAGCTCTATTAGTCCAATTTATTGTAAATCATTTCTATTATTTTTATTCGATATTCTGAAGGCTGAACAACATTGTTACAAATCTATAATGTTGCTTCCCAGCATAGTTGATTCGATCACTGTAAAGACTTTTGTGCCAAAAACTATATTCGATGCTGCTTGGGTGCCGAGTCAATCATCAAAGATCTTGGCGACCAACTTGGCCACCATTTGGCGATTTGGCGGCTTTAGCGACAAAATAGATATTATTGGAATCTTTGAGAATTTTACCAATTTAGTCTCATTGATCCAGAATCTTCAAGTCACACCTCCCGGGAACTATAGAAGACCTACAGACTCAAGTTGCAGTGAGTCGAAATCGTGTAAACAGTAGGTGGATAGTTCGGCAAAGTGGAAGCACTGTGTGGAGCTCAAGTATTTGCTAAATTGAGCTGTGTGCCTTGTGTTTATCGTGAAAGCAGCATCGTGTCGTATGTGGAGTACAACATTCTTACATGTTTGGTTTTAAATATTCACTTTATAATCAAAAACATGCTGCCATATATAAAAAAGTTGAATATAAATAAAACATTTGACCAAAGACTGAAAACTGAGCTGCGATAAAAAAAAAACATTGAAATCTGCGGTAGCAATTCTCACATTATTATGTGAGAACATTATTTTTTTAAGTCACGTTGTATCAAACCGACAGAAAATATCTTGTTCTCATAGGACTCATTTTACTATCACAAATAATTAGAAGAACTTTCGTTTTTAATCATCTCAAAATCAATCGAATTCTAAAATTTTTTTCCCCGTACAAAAATTTTAGAATTCGAAATATATATATATATATATATATATATACACTGATGTAACAAAAGTCATGGGATAGCAATATGCAAATATACAGATGGCAGTAGTATCGCAGCGAAAAAGTATAAATGCGTAGTTCGTTTTCCAGAGCTTTCATTTGTGTTCAAGTTATTCATGTGAACAGGTTTTTCGTGATTTATGGCGGCACGACGAGAATTAAAAGACTTTGAACGTGGAATGTTAGTTGGAGCTTGACGCATGGGTCATTCCTTTGCGGATATCGTTAGTGAATTCAACATACCGAGATCCGCAATATCAAGAGTGTGCCGAAAGTATGAAATTTCAGGTATCACATCCCATCATGGACAGCGCTGTGGGCGACCACCTGCACTTAACGACCGAGACCGCCGACGTCTGTGTAGAATGGTCAATGTTAATAGACACGCAACACTTCGTCAAATAACTGCAGGAATCAATGTGGGACGTACGAGGGACGTGTCCGATAGGACTGTGCGGCGAAATTTGTCTTCCTTGGGCTATGACAGCAGAAGACCGACTCGAGTGCCTTTACTGACAGCACGACATCGCCTGCAGCGACTCTCCTGGGCTCGTGAGCATATAGACTGGTCCCTAGACCAGTGGAAAACCGTGGCGTGGTCAGATGAGTCACGATTTCAGTTGTTACGAGCTGATGGTAGAGTTCGAGTGTGGCTCAGACCCCAGGAAGCCATGGACCCAAACTGTCAGCAAGGCACTGTTCGAACTGGTGGTGGCTGCATAATGGTGTGGGCTGTTTTTACATGGCATGGACTCGGTCCTCTGGTGCAACTGAACCGATCATTGACTGGAAATGGTTATGTTCAGCTGCTTGCAGATCACTTGCAGCCATTCATGGACGTACCCACACAACGATGGGATTTTTATGGATGACAATGCGCCATGTCACCGGGCCAGAACTGTTCGCGATTGGTTTGAAGAACATTTCGGACAATTCCAGCGCATGATCTGGCCACCTAGATCTCCCGATATGAATCCCATCGAGCATTTATGGGACATCATCGAAAGGTCCGTTCGTGCCCAAACTCCTGCACCATTTACGCTTTCACAATTATGGACGTCTATACAGACAGCATGGCTCAATATTCCTGCAGAGGACTTCCAACGACTTGTGGACTCCCTGACACGTCGAGTTGTTGCACTTCGCCGGGTAAAAGGAGAACCAACACGATATTAACAGTCATCCCATGACTTTTGTCACTTCAGTGTATGTAATTAAGTACTATGAGACAAGCTGTCCGGTAACTCAGCCAGTTTCACA
>JAPMOQ010015486.1:2472129-2483626 GCA_026543055.1 Argiope trifasciata | reverse complement strand
TATATATATATATATAAGCAAAAAGGAACACTACAGAAACAAAAATGTAACCAATAGAACATACAATGATTGATTTAAAAACTAAAAACTTTTTTAATTCTTAAACTTGATTGAATCCGTAATGATTTTTAATTTCGATTCCGGTTTTGGTTTGTTTCCTTGGTTAATGCCGTTTTTGTTTCGTGTACATAATTTTACTAATTATTGTAATTTGGATTTGTTTCATTAATTGGTTCTATTCCATTTACCTTTCATTCTGTGAATTTTTAGCGTGTAATTCCGAATTGAGTTTTAATTTCGATTTCAACGTAGTTGGTTTCGTTTTAATTTTTGTTGACCAGGAAATGGGTTTTAATAATTTTATGATTGTTTATACACACACACACACACACACACACACACACACACACACACACACACACACACACACATATATATATATATACACACCACAAAAATGATTAGACAAATCCCTCCAAATCCAAAGAGAGAATTCACTCGATTGATTCCATTAGAGACACCGCTTTAATTCCAGTATTTTCGGGAAGCTTCATTTGGTAGCTGAAGCTTATTGATTTTTCATCCGTTCAACAATTATTATTTGTAAAACTCTCTTTATTATCATGATCTCTAATGTGTCGGGAAATAATATAACAGATTCATAATAATATGTTGATGATGTAAGTTTTTAAATTTAATTTTTTAAAATTGTATGTTTATATGCGCCAGTTTGCAATATATATTTTTCTTCCTTTTTTTCAGTGACAAAATGTTCGAAACGGAGCATACCAAATACTTTGACGACAGAAGAAGAGAATCCGAGTAACTATTCAGAATTTTTTTGAGCAATAAATTAATTTACATCTAGATATTTTAATATAAACAGAATATATTTTTCTGCTGAACATAGCGATCATATTTAAAAGTCCAAGGTATGATCTCCCCTTCACTTTTTATACTCCCACTTTGCCCCTGCTTAAAACTTAGGATCTTTGGCATGGCCATCAAAGTTTACTTTTCATTTCCAGAATTTCGCACATGAAAATTTTGTGCCTCCTAATATCGAAAAAAAAACGGCATCTTTACAAATTAAATCTCTCTTTTTCTATTGATTAAAAGCAAAATTTGACAAATAACTATAATTTTAGTAACAAAATCACGTACCAAGCTCTATCTATTTAAGTCATTGCGTTTGTGAAAGATTCCACTTAAATGCATGGGGCAATATGCGAAAGGTTATCAATAACATATTTTGTTAAAAATTTGATACGTATCTACACTTTAGTTGCTTAAGCTGAGTATTAAATTGTAGTTAAGGATTGTAATTCCATTAGTGATGGGCGTTCCGGGTTCGAGCATGGTTGTTCTTCAGTGTTCTGTCTGTGACGTGTGAATGTACCCACCCCCCTTTATAAAAAAAGGTTGTGCAAGCGAATGCGATACCTGAAGTAGCTATGTCGTGCTCTTGATCCTAGTTGACGCTATTGAAAAAACAAATCTAATCACTTATAGATAATTGTCTGTGGGCTTGTAAAGAGTCATAAGTCACAACAAAACACAACTTCATTTATTGTAGTTATTGTGGGGTTGAGCAGTCACGTTTACATGCATTCAAAAGTACAGACCGACAGACTTTCAACACTTAGATAGTTTTAGTTAAAACTTTAATACAAATCTACACAACAAATAATAAATCAGAGCATCATATTTTACTCAACTGGCTTTTTGCGTTTGTAGTAATCGTATTCATTTGTACATGTTCAATTGTATCATCTTCATTCATCTTGCAGAGATCTCTTCTGGATGGATTTCGTTCAAATTCTGACGGAAATTAGGAAATACCACATACCAAATTTCATCCGTCTAGTTCAAAGCCTTTGAGAGCTATTATACAAACCAACAGAGAAAGAGAGAGATTATTCAGAAAATGCACATTCGGTTTTAGAAAGATTTAAAACTTGAAGATTCATCAAAATATCGAGTTCGAAGTTTTTGAAAATTACAACTCTTATTTCAACATGTACGAAGGGTGGTCCAAAAAAGTTTACTAGCCAAAGGAAAAATGCTTTATTAACCATAGACACTGGACGCAAAAGGTCATTAAGAGACATATTTGGCGGTCACTTCTCACCAAACCAGTTGCGGCATTTATTACAACGCTGGACCAATTTGTTTAACCCGTCTTGGTAATAATCATGTCCATGGTTACTGAGCACTTTTTGAAAATTATCTGATATGAACTTTGTTTCGGATAAGTGTTTCTTCAATGCCGAGAAAAGGAAATAATCACTAGAAACTTAAGTGAGGCTGTATGGCGTGTGGATTCAGACCTCCCACGTAAACGTTTCTAGCAATCTCACTGTCCACTTCAAAAGAACGGCACCATTTCGGCACCTGTTGTCTACTCATTGCTTCGCCACCCGTACATTTCAATGATTTGTCTGTGAATGTCCGATGGGGACAAATTCTTGGCCCATCGAAATTGCACCACGTCTCGCACTTCTGTGCCAGATCACTTCTCAAGACCTCTTGCCGTTACTGCCGCTGTTTCAGGTCTCAGTACTAGCATTATCTGCTCGAACTACCGTTGTAAGACAACTGGCATCATCTGTGTACACTCTGGGTAACAATATTCCCATGCACAGTTTTTACTTTTCAAATAATGCGACTTGTAAACTTTTTTTTGGATCACTCCTTCGTATATAGGATGTACTGTTACAGAACCGACCTTTGCAGAAGGTTGGTTACAGGTGACAAGAGGAACAAATATTGCATTGGAACACGATGTCTCATGCCAAGTTGAAATGGGGAAAACACGAAAAACTGATACAAATTCTTAAAGAAACAAGGGGGAATCACTGGCTCAGAACCCAGTGAAAACGAAACGGGCACATCAGCTGCTTGCTGAATGCATTCGTATGTTGATTCATCATATCTGACGTAAGGAGTGATGCGAAATGAGTTCGTTGAGGATAGGATCATGCACTGCTAACGATGTAAAGTAATGCTATTTCGACCAAGCACGTTTCACATTTAGTTGTCCGTTTGTACAAACTAGATGCACGAACAAGGTATACCCTGTTATGCTACCTCTGGGGGATAACCCCCTCGAAAAGGGGATGAGATGCTTCCGGTATGGTGGTTGGTACATAAATAGGTGGGAGATCTGACTCCCCTCTATAGATGACGGGACGTACTTCCATCCGGAAATGTTATTTCGTGAGCGGAGATGACCTTTGGGACTCAACCATAGTTACCGCCAGTGTTGCTGTTGAGGTGATTCGATTAATTTTTTATCCATGTGCCTTCAGGCGTGTCAGAGAATCAGTGATACGACTTATGACTTATCCTGGTATGCATCTAACTGATTTACCGTCAAGAAAATGATAATAAGCGCTTTGGACCCACAACAATATAAGAAGAAACGTTA
Organism: Argiope trifasciata; assembly: GCA_026543055.1. Classification (NCBI taxonomy): domain Eukaryota; kingdom Metazoa; phylum Arthropoda; class Arachnida; order Araneae; family Araneidae; genus Argiope; species Argiope trifasciata. Next base: position 2,480,196 of record JAPMOQ010015486.1, on the reverse strand, counting down.
TCTTCACAATACTAGTTTTGTCACGATTAATCGAGAACTCCAGAAGACAGGGACCTTCCACCAACAGAGTGGATCTTGAGTCCGAGTTTTATCGAATTCGTATGTATTGCAGTTAATTATTATCCCTAGAAAAATCGGGCGAAGCAGAATTTGTCCGTACGATTTGTTTTATCAAGGTTTTACTTGACCTGGAGGAAATGAAAGGAAATATTCAACTTTCATTGGTAGTTTGCCAGTTTTGTTGGTTTCGTGGTTCTTTTGGAGGAACTGTCAGCGTTGTCCCTACTGTATAGCATACGTCTGCTTGTTGATTAGTAATGTATGAAAAAGGATAGTTGCGTTGAGAAGCAGTAAAATAATGGCGATGATGCGAGATAGCGAAAGCAATGATTTTTCAGATGGTGACTCTGAAGATAGTGTTTCCTGCTACTGAGAAAAAATCAAATTCAATCCATGCTTCAGTAAAAGAGATAGCAGAGATAAAACAATAAAAAAAGAGACCAGATACCAGGGTCAAGAATGTCAAATATCACTATGTGTTGTCCCTTGTTTCAAAAACTATTATACAAAGACTATTACAATATTTCATTCGCCCGAGATAACTCGGGATAGTAAACTAAATACGTTTACACCCATAAAAAATCAAAAATTCAACTTAAAACCTATATATTTCGTTTCGTCTAGTTTTCCTGAGTTAAATAATGAAATAAAAAATGTAATGAGTTTTTGCAATTTAAAAAAAAATGTGTAAAGGTAGCGGTTCAAGGAAGGAAGCCGTGTTGCAACGGTCTATCGATTCTCCGTCGACTGGCACGCAAATATTTACTCCTTAAATCAGTGATTCTCAACCTGTGGGGCGCTCCCCCCTAGGAGGGCGTGAGCACACTGATGGGGGGGCGCGAACATATCCAAGAGAAAATGTTATTTTAAAAAATTGATTAAGTGAATGAAAGGAAAGAATAACACACACATACAAAACAAAATACATTTCGACATATTTAATCATTATCTTATTAAATTAAAATAACTTAATTAATTAGAAACAAATTTAATAATTATTAGTGATTTCCTTGAGCCTGTCTTGCAGAGCAAAGTTTTTCGAAGGAGGGTTTAATATTAGAAATAGACACTCTCAGTTCTTTTTCGATATTTAGCTGAGATCTATATTTTGTCTTCAAAGAAGCCACCACAGAAAATCCAATTTCACAAAGGTAAGATGTTGAAAACGGTAGCAGAATTGTCAATGGTAGAAAATGAGAAATGCCCTTGTTTTTAGTGCAGAAAACTCATCATCCACTCCTGCCCAAAATTCAAAGAGTGATTTATTACTAAATTGTCTTTTGGTTTCGCCGCTTGCCGTGAAGTCTTTGAAGGTTTCTTCCTCTTTAATTGAGAGTCCTTCGGGAGTATTTTGAAATGGATCCCTCACCCACTTGTAACTTGATAGCAGTTTGTCGTCAGTAAGAAAGTACTTTTTAAAGTTCTTTGCTAGCATTGCTAAATGATTTTCAATGGTTACAAAAACAACTTTTATATGTTGTTCTTCAGCATTGCAAGTTTTAATACAATCATTCAAATTTGCAAACATTGTTAAGTTTTCTTGTTTTAAATTTCTGCTCCACAATTCCAATTTCCTACAAAAAGCATTAACTTTATCACTCGTATCCAATATATGTGTATTTGCTCCTTGCAGTTGAAGATTCAAGTTAGTTAATTTCTTGAATATATCTACCATGTAGCTCAATTTCATCACAAATAAACTATTGCGAAAATTCCCAGTTTCCGGCCTGTTGTCCTCTTCTAGGAAAACGGCGATTTCTTCTCTTAATTGCGAAAAAACTCACGTTGCGAAAATTTCCCTCGTGATAACCATCTTGCCTCGCAATAAAATAGTAACGTTGAATGTACTGCACCCATGTCTTTATAAAGTGCGGGAAAGATTCTTAATTTCAAGGGTTTCATTTTTATATAATTTGCTACGGTTACAACCGTAGTTAACATAATATTCCAACCAGGACTCATTTCTTTGGAAGTCAAACCTTCTCTATGGATCATGCAATATGGCCAGACGCATTGTGGCGATTTTTGTTTCACAAGTGCTTAAATACTTTGGAATCTTCCGGACATAGAACGAGCACCATCGGTGCATATTCCGACGCAATTCTTCCATTCTATGTTTGCCTCGTTCATAAAATCATTTAAGATAGCAAATAATGCAAGTGCAGTTGCTTTGAGTTCTAATGGTTTGCAGAAAAGTAATTCTTCTACTACTGCCAAATCATCACAAAATCTAACATAGGGAATGAAATGAGCATCTTTATTATTATCTGTTGCCTCATCGAGTTGCATTGAAAATAATTTGTCACATAACTTCGACAGAAGCTGACACTCTACATCTTCAGCTATATCAACAATTTGACGGGCAACAGTATCATTTGAAAGAGGTATAGACTGCAATATTTTTGCAAAATTATCTCCAAACATAATTTCTACAATCTCAATTGCGGCTGGAAAAATAAGCTCTTCACCAATGGTGTGAGGCTTTTTACATCTGGCTATTTTATATTAAACTTTGTAAGAGGCAATTAAAGCTTTTTCATTCACAGAGGCAATTAAAGCTTTTTCATTCATTTTTAAACAATGATTTTTGTTTTTTATATGATTTTAATTTTAATTCGAAGAATTCTCTGGGTTTGTTTACGAACTCACTACGAAGCGTTTCCAAATGTCGTTTAATTTTATTAGGTTTCATGCTGTCTGCCGCCAGCATTTTTGAACAAATGATACACTGGGGTCTTTCTTCTTCATTTACTTCAGTGTCTGGAATTGAAATTGGCATCATAGAACTTTCGCCTTCTCCCTTTGAGAAAACGTTTGTTCACATCTGCGCACTCTCCTAACTTAACTTTTAAGCTGACCAGACGAATTCCAGACAAATCTAAACTTCTCGCGAAACCGTGAGAATGCCCGACATGGCGGGACGCAAGAACAATAAAAAGGCATAGGATTCTTGTTTTTTTTCAAAGCTGAGGTTCGGTGTTGCAAAATGTCAATAAATTTCCGTATTCTTGGTAATTTGTAAAGTTTAAAATTAAGGTTGTAGTGTAGGTTCAGCGCCAAAATACTCAAAATACATTATTATTGTATACATTTTTTGTATGAGGTGGGGAGGGGGGGTGCGATGAAAATTAGGATTGAAAATTGGGCCGTGAATACTAAAAGGTTGAGAAACACTGCCTTAAATTAATGTTCAGCATACGGCTCTCTGGAAATGTTCTAGCATATCTGATATCTTCGAGCGATTCTGGAAATCATTTCTCGTGGATCTGGTTATGGAAAATTTAAGGGAACGCTTAATTCATAAACAAAATATAAAAATTTTCTGGGTCAAGGCATACGTCAGAATAAAAGGTAATGAAAAGGTACACACCATGCCAAGTGCATGGCTTAACTCCTATATTTTTTAAAACATATCTATTGGTTTATTTTCTTTTAGGTTAGGTTGGAAGAGTCAACAACAGCCACTGGCGGACAAGAAAACATACAGAATCCAGGATTCTAAGAAGATTAAATTTCTTTTTTTATTAAACACGGTATTATTATTTCTGATATTCTTATTTGTCTACGTGTGTGTTTCTTGCTAGTTGTTTTTATACGAGGAGCGATCCAAAAAAAAGTTTACAAATAGCAGTATTTGGAAAGTAGAATTTGTAGATGCGAATATTGTAACCCAGAGTGGAGACACAAAGCTCTAGTTGTCTTAGACCACTCGTTCGAGGACATAGTGTGAATACTTAGACCTTAAATAGCGATAGTAAGGGCAAGAAGTCTAGAGAAGTGGTCTCACACAGCTGTGATACAATTTCTGTGAGCCAAGAATGTGCCCCCATCAGACATTCACAGATAAAGCGTTGAAGTGTACATGGGCGAAACAATAAGTAGACAGAAAGAGGCGAAATGGTGTCATTGTCTGGAAGCTGGCAGAGAGATTGCTGGAAGTGCTTAAGTGCGAGGTCTATACAGACCGATGATTGCTCCCAATGACTGTTTCTTTTTCCCGACATTTGAGAAACACTTATCCGAAATAAGGTTCATATCAGACGGTGACGTTCACAAAGGTGCCGAGAACTGGCTCAATAACCAGTATCTCAATATTACCAAGATGGCTTAAAATATTGGTCCAGCAGTGTGATAAATATCTTGTAGTGACATCTTAATAAACCAGTAACTGCCACTAAACATTGGTGGTCACTTTTGTATAGTGGATAAGTTACTCGGCTGCTAATTGGATGATCGCGAGTTCGATCCTTGGCTGGAATTGTGCCAGTGTGTAGGTTGAATTCCGCCAAGCATCGAACTCACGATCTTCCGATTTGCAGCCAAGTAACTTATCCACTATACAAAAGTGACCACGGATGTTTAGTGGTTAAGTTAATCGGCAGCAAATTGGAAGGTCGCGAGTTGGATGCTTGGAGGAATTCAACCTACACATTGGCACAATTCCAGCCAAGCTCTATCGCCAAATTGATGACTTCGGACATGATGAATTTTCTACAGCTGTCGTGGCGCCATCTACCAACAGCAAGCGCAGCCAAAGCAAAAACGTCAGATTCACTTGACACAGCAATGCAAAGTCGTCAGACTCATTTAATGCAGCAGCAACTCTCATACGCTAGCCATAACGCTTGGCGCAATAAAATCTGCCGTCTCTCTACAGACTCACTGGTAGGGGAGTATTGTGGTGACATATTAATAATCCAGTACCTACCACTAAACAACAGTGGTCACTTTTGTATAGTAGATAATTAACTCGGCTGCAAATTGGAAGATCGCGAGTTCGATCCTTGGCGGAATTCAATCTCCACATTGGCACAATTCCAGCCAACACCTACGCCAAAGTCTCAACAGGTTTGGTGATTATGTAGAGATGTTACCGCCATATCTGTCTCTTAATTACCATTTGTATCCTGTGTCTATATTAATACAGCATTTTTCTTTGCCTTGTAAACTCTTTTGTTTAGATCATCCCACATATGTATTCATCGCCTCTTATTTAAAATGAATATGCAATATGAGTCGTATGCCAGAATTCCTGTAGAAGCCAACTTTACACAAGAAGGCATTGTCGCCCTATATAACGTACATATATGAACGATGGTCATAACTCATTCCAGTGTATAATGAAATCTCAACAAGGGTTAAGTGTCATTCCGGTAATATTATAATTCATTAGATTTCAATTTTTACACATCCATTTGGTGTCCAATATATTTGTAATTTTTATTTTATCAGACCACGACTCTCTCTCAGTCTGACGGCTGTAGACCGAATTCTTAGGATGATTACCAACTCTTTCATCCATATGAGTAGCATTTTCTCATTATCAGAAGGCGAAGTTATTGCGATTAATGTTTCTATTCTATTCAATTCAAAGGTTGCCTCATTAGGACATGTAGAGATTTAGTTAATTTAGTTATAATAACCTCCTACTTTTAAAGCAACATTAAGGCTACTTTGGGTAGGATCTCGTTATTCCTCAGTCAGGCGACAAGGACATGCAGAGATTTAGTCAATTTAGTTATAATAACCTCCTACTTTTGAAGCAACACTAAGCCTATTTTTGGATGGATCTCGTAATTCCTCGGTCAGGTGACAAGGACGACGCATTAACTGGCACCCCTTCTCCACACCACACCAGACCCACTCGCACGATGATTCTTCAGTGGAATCGAATTTCGAACCGGAAGCTCTCCGATTCAGAAACCTTAACATTAGGACACCGTGGGCTGTGATCTGTGGAGGATATTTTGAACATCTTCAACGTTAGAACATCAAAAATATTTTATACATTATTGACTATTTTTAGTTCTTTTCGAGTAATTAAACTTCAAACACTTCTAAGTCTTTTGTGGAACATTCTGTATTTAATAAAAACATAAGAAATTCTAAAGAAACAAAACTCGTACAATTTTATTCCAATCTTTGTTTTGCCTGTTATCTGAGAGCCAATAGATTTTGTTATAGTTTGAAATTGTTAAGTCTTACAAATCTTTTATTTAGATACTCATCTAATTGCGTATATTATTATTATTTTAGAATTTATCTCACATTTCGGTTAAATCAAGTGTGCCTTTTCTGCATAATGCTTTTTATGAAAAGAGATAAGTTACTTGATGTTTCACTAAACTTAATAACTCCTTATATATCTTAGGTTATCTTAAATTAACCTAAAAATGGTAATAATTCTGGAAAATAAATTACTGAGTATTTAACTAAATTAACCTATTTAATATACTTAGGTCAAAATGAGTGATGCAGCAAATTTTTTTTTATATCAAATAATCATAGTATGTCTCTGTGTTATTTAAAATATGCATTAAAAAGCAACAAAATATATCGCAATAAAAATGTGTTAGAAAAATACGATTTCCATTCTAGACATCTTGAAATGTTATTTTCATGTGCTTGAACCTTTGAAAAATATAAAAATGAAAGCATTTTACAATATTTTTACAATTATCACTGTATACTTGATTTTAAAAATTAAATTATTTTTTTCACTTATAAGAATGTTTCTGAAGGAGTTTTTAATTTAAAATTTTAATTTCTTGAATAAGCGATAGATAAATTATTCAATAAGAATGGAAATATATATTAAAATTATTGTTAAAATGTTTAAAAGATGTGTTTATTTTCTTATTATATCAATATTTTTATGGATTTACTTCCACCGTCGGGGCTCTATTTTCATTTGTTGGTCGATGAAATAAACAGTCCTTTAGTGAAAGGAGGCAACTTTTTTAAAGACGAAGACGACAAATATAAGCCGAGAATATCACAAAACACTCACCGCAGCACGCTACAACAAATAGTAATTCACAATTAGTAAAAACAACTACAGCACACGAAGCGGACAAAAGAATTCATCAGAATTAGGGGATCTGCGTAGCTTCCCTCCGAAGGTCTGTAATTCTCCACTGTCTCCTCGCTTCGACTGCATACAAATGTCGACTCACCACTACACGACTGACTATTCCACATGACTCAATGATGCTTCCAAAATAAACACCAGGACTCTGCATACAGCTCAATTCAGCAAGCGCTTGAGCTGTACACAATGTTTGCAATTCGCAGGACCTATCCTCTCGATGATTCTATACACGACTTGTTTCACGAATACGATTGACTACTGCAGCTTGAAACTACTGGCCTTTTATAGTTCCCGGGAGTCAGACAGAGAAGATTCTAGGCTAATCAGGTGCATCACGATTTCTATTGGCTGAAAATTACTAAAATTCTCTCAAGTTTCAGTAATATCTATTTTGTCGTCAAGTTAGACGTCAAGCTTTGAGATCTCTGATGCGGCACCTGATCAGTACCCAATAGAGCTGATCGTAAACTGGTCTATCCAGCGATTGAACTAACCACTCTGGGAAGCAACATTTAAATATAAATGTATTTAAATAGTTAAAATTGGTATCATTTTAAAATTTACATTATAGTACAATGTAGAACCTGCATACATAAGCAATTAATGAATTATTTTTTAGGAAAACAACTTTGAAAGGTGTTTGCTTGAATATGTTTCTATTTTATGGTCAAGTATAACTAAGAGAAATTACGGAAGTGAAACATTGCCAGACTGGACAGAGGAAGAATTAATGAATTTCTTGAAAGAAGGTTAGGAAAAGCTTATGCTTCGAGTAATATCTTTCTTTGCTTAAATATTTTGAACTTTTTCTGTCAGATATCCTTCATGTCTTTTAATCCGTATTCTCTTTGTATGTGTCAGATATCCTTCATTTCATTTGATTATTATCTTCTTTGTATCTGTCAGATATCCTCCATTTGGCTTAATTCTTATTTTCTTTGTATCTATCAGATATCCTTCTTTCCCTTTTAATTTTTATTTGTTTTATATCTGTTAGATATCTTTCATTTCATTTTATTATCTTCTTTGTATCTGTCATATATCCTTCATCTCGCTTAATTCTTATTTTCTTTGTATATATCAGATATTCTTCTATCCCTTTTAATTTTTATTTGTTTTATATCTGTTAGATATCC
>JAPMOQ010015486.1:2456628-2472119 GCA_026543055.1 Argiope trifasciata | reverse complement strand
AGATATCCTTCATTTCGCTTAATTCTTATTTTTTTGTATCTATCAGATATCCTTCTTTCCCTTCAATTTCCATTTGCTTTATATCTGTCAGACATCCTTCATTTCATTTCGTACTTATTTTCTTTGTATTTAAAATTTTGATTTCATGGTGCATGTTATATTATTTTTAAATTTTCATTTGCCATAGCATACCTATTTACAAAAATGCTGATGAATTAAATAAAAATTTTAAACAATTAAAGTTTAAAATATTACAATTTTGAATTATATTTTAGTATTTAATTTAAATACAAATTAATTTCTAAAATTTTACGTACATTTAGCCCATATCAAAGCCATTCTAAAATATTCTCTTATTTCCTGATCCATTTCTCTGCTTAATTAATTCAAGAAAAGCATTGTACAGTTGCTGAATCGACTAAAAGCCGTCGCTCTGTGTAGCATCGTCGCCACATGTTCAATGTGGCTTCCACCATTTTCTGAAAGCAAGTTAAATTGCATAATTGCATCCGCAATGCATACTCTTAGCATATCAGAAGAAATGTTACGAATACATTTCGTATTTTTCTGTTGCCCCAAATTATTTAAATTATCACTATAAACATTGTTTTTAGGATAACACACATTGAACATGCTTTGTAACAAGTTTCTGAAACGATTAATCACGTGATCTTCATGTCATATTTTGCTTAACAATATTGCTTATAGCGTCATGTCCCCTTAGTGGTTACCCCGTGGGTAACCACTAGGGGGAAATCATCTCACCTCGAAATGAGGATGAGATGCTTCTGGTATGGTGGTTGGATCTCGCTAACCCGGTGGGCACAATAATAGGTGGGGGTTCTGATCCCCCCATCAATGAGGGGACGTACTTCCTACGAGGAAGGTTGTACCGTGGCCCTTAGGACTCAGCCATATTTCCAGCCAGTGTTGCTGTAGTGGCGGTCCGGTCATTCATTCTTTTATTAGGCGATAGAGCTCCGTTATACTCAAAATGCCAGGTGATTTTAACGATTCGTCATGTTTTTATTGAATGTCCATCGTTTCCGGTTTTTTAACTCCTTGTCCCTACACATGCCTATGCTTTTGGGGAAAGATCCACATAAAAATGTTTTTAAGTTTTTAAATGCAATTGGTATTTATCAACCAATCTAAAACATTTCTAATCCAATTGTCATTGTTTCTATTGTTTTATCATTGGACTTTTTACATCGCATTTGCCTTTTTGAATTTTCATACAATGTTTGCCTTTTTGTTTAACCATATGTATGGCGCAGTATGGCCATTTCTGGCTCTTGTGCCAATAAAACTAATCAACAAACCAACCGGTCAATCAGTTTTGCGTGATTAATCCGTGTGCCTTAGTGGCGGCAGTGATATGATTTCCCACTGGTGGTGAATTTTTGAACTGTATTTTTTTTGACAGAATTCATGAACTTTTAAAATTAGTTTACTTTAGTTTAGTTATATTAACGTCCCGTTTTAAAGCAACACGAGGGCTATTTTGGGACGGACCTCGTCATTTTGAACCACGGTCAGATGGCGATGACGACACCTGAACTGGCACCCACCTCACCACACCACACCAATGGGAGGACGTTTGGTCTGACAGATTTAACGTGCAAGAGACCCCCTCACACGACGGTTCTTCGGTAGAATCGAGTCTCGAATCTGAAACCCTCCGGTTCCGAAGCCAAGAACTCACCACCAGGCCACCACGGCCCACTTTTTTGAATTATCACCAGTAGTTTTCCTTTAATGACCATTTCAAAGTGAAACTTTAATTTTAACCACCATCTAATTCAAGGTATGCTCTTACATGAAAAAATAAAATTGGATGGAAATTTTTTTTCTAGGTCTAGATAACTGCAATATGCTTACAAACAACTAACTGAACAACCTTTTTCAGTTGCAGCTCGAGACTATACAAATACAGATTGTTTGATTTGCTTCATTGCTTGCCCGGCAAAAGAGGATCGTTTGCGTGACAGCAAAGGAAATTACTTCCAAATGCGGAAAATAATTGAACACTTCTCTGGAAATGTGTGCAGTAAACTCAGAGGAAAGCCTAAAATATTTATTTTTTTGGTAAGGCATCCATTTATTTCATTGTTATGTTTAAACATTTCCTAAATCGCAAATTTTGAATTGATAATTTAAAACTAGCTGGTACCCAACGCGTTGCTGCCTGTCGAAGAAAATAATATTAAGGGCAATCAATCAATAATTTGGCTATGTTTTATCGAAATGGGATGAACGGTTCGACAGTACATAAAATACGAACAAGCGAATACAGTAAAAGCTCTTTATTCGCGGGGTATATGTTCCATAAATATGCCGCGAATACAGAAACCGTGAATACGGAATGGTAATTTATATGGGATTATAGGGGATACGTTCCTAGGTGACAAAATAAAACAAAAATATAAAATATCAATTTAATTGAAGTTTTTGAACATTTTGATTAATTATCTTAAGGCTTAGGCATTGGGTTGAAGAATTTTGTAATTATCTCTTGCTTTGCAGTTTTTAAAAGCTCCTTCCATTCAGACTGATACGCAGCAGTCGCATTAGCAAATTGCCTCTTAAAAATAAGACTTTGTTCCATAGACGGATCAAAGTTCATAAAGAAATCGCAAAACTAATTTGCCATTCTTAAACCTTCACTAAGATTTTTCAAATGAAATGTCACGTTTCCAGTGCTTGTTGAAGCCTCTTCTTCAATGGGCTGTGAATTTAGCATTTCCTCCAAGTCGGTTTCAGTCAAAACTGCATCTTGCGATTCAAGTAATTTCTGAATGTCACTTGATTCTATCTGTTCGAACCCATCTCGTCCTATTCCATTCACGATTTCGGCTATGTTTACAGTTTGCATTTAACAACATACTTTAGACAAAGTAGTAATAAGATCGATTTTACATATTTTATTAGTCCATTTGACGGCATTTACAAAGGATATTGGATTGAATACCTATTGGAATCCTTTTATTATTATCAATGTACTTATTAGATCCGCGAATAAAGAACTTTTTAGCCGCGAATATAGGAATTGGGTCGCATTTTTTAAATCCGCGAATAGTGAAAACGCGAATAAAGGAACCGTGATCTTTTACTATATTCATTTTTATGTATAAGATTTGTGTATTCTTTTAGAATTGTAAAACTTGGTGTTGTTTCAGAATGGTAATGAAAGAAACTATTTATTGTGTCTCGTGATTCGTTTCATATTCGTTCAGAATTCTCAAATTTAATTTTGGAAAATGTGATTAAAATATGTTTTTTTTAAATGGATTAAATATAGAAAATATATTTATGACATTAGACCGTTGATATAGCAGAAAAGATAATTTTTGGAAATTAAGATGGTGCAAAATTATTTGTACTGCAATATTTTTCGTAGTTACTGCAAAAAATGCTAAAATTTAATTGAAATTAAATAAAAACCCAAAACTTTCTAGCATAATCCGTAATGAAGTTGTTACCTCTGAGAATGACTTGTATGACATTTGCGTATTATAGCCACAAAATATTAACCTTTAACTTGGAGATAGTATTTCTACAGAATCTATAGTCTTTTCGGCGAGTAATTTGGAGATCCTTGGGCAACAAATTGGGGATTTATCGCCTTTGAGGCATCCATTTTTCGCTTTTAGGATTATTAGAAAATAATGCAGAAGATTGTCACATTTGGCGATTTATCAACAACTACAGCTACAACTTGGTATCCAAATTATTCGTTCTCTGAATTCATATCAGTTGTCTTAATTAATTTAAGTCATTAACCAGTTTAAACCGGTTTGAAACCATTACGAGACTATCAGCTTATATGGTAGCTGCGATCTTTATTATAATTTTGATCAGATGATAATCTATATCGGATTAAACTTTTTAAGGACCTTTAAACAATGTACATCTTAGAATCTTTCAAAACCAAATACTTTTTTACCAATCTAAATTAATCTTTTTAATTGATAGTTTTAAGTAGCAAATTTTGATGAACTGAAATTTTCTAAAAAACAATTTAGTTTGAATGTATTGTGTATGAAATACGCACAAAAGAATTTGAAAATTTAAAAGAAACGAAACGAAAGAAAAAAAAGGCCAAACATATAAGGAATTATATTTAATACCAGGATTGACCAGTTTTTAGAATAATGAAATAAAATAAAAGTTACAAATGGTAAATTAAGTAGGAATATTACAAAAATAATGTATCAGTATTATTTGAAACAACAATTGATTTTAACCTTAGTTTGATGAAATTGTTATACTGTTGTGAGTTATTGTTATACATATGTGTAGAAATTGTTATTCATATTTGCCTAGTTGTGAAATTAATAAGTTTTTATGCATTTATAAAACATTGTTGCACATTTTATCTAGCGCAAGCTTTCCACAGGGTGAGGGCACTACAGATACAGAGATGAATACTGAGAAAGCTGGCGTCGTAGCACAGGGGTAACGTGTCTTCCCCGTAATGTGGGTGTCCCAGGCTCGAGTCCTGGTTCTGGCATAGATGTTCTTTGGTTTCTGTTCTGTCTGTGAGGTGTGTATAAAAGAGCCCCCATAAAAAGGGGTTGTGCCAGCGAATTATGTCAGTGTAATCTTCATATTGCAAAGTCTTGATCCCGACCGATCAAATAAAAGAGCAGAATTTCAGACAATTCGTTTATTTATAGCCATATATTTACATAAAAACAACTTGTTCTCATACCGGTTAAAATATTTGATATTTATACCATTTGGAAGTTGATGATATTTGCACAACAGTCGATGGTTGAAGGTTTATCGTGAAAAAAGTTATAAATTTGGAGAAATAACACCTTAAGAAACTAACATTTTATTAGTCAACAGTCCACAATCCAAAAAGTATCTGCCGCTACCTCTTTAAAAACCCCTCGCATTTTATCTCTGTCCAATCTCCACCTCTCATTTCCCATTGGTCACGTGAGCTCTCTAAGCCCAGTAGTTGCTCATCAAAATGCCCTTCTTAGTGGCTCCAGTCGATCGTAAGAATGTTCGTCAATGATGCGTCCTCGTAACTAACCGTTCAGGAACACGTTAAAGAGAGTATCTTCATAATGGGAAATATCTGGCATCCAGAAGGTTTGGCACTCCTTTCCCTTGAAGGTGCGATAAATTCCTCTTAAACGATGAACCCCACTTCAGCTGGCATCGCTAATGAACAGATGCGACGAATACTTGGGTGATAAAAAGATCCCAATCTGGTAATCTGGTGGCATTTAACAATGGAGGGTTTTAACAGGTGGTGACACAGCTGGATAGAAATACCACTGATCAAGAATTTGAAAGGGGAACATTACAAAGTCAGACTTCTCTCCTCGGGTACTCAGGGGTCTTTACCCTCAGAATTTAATGGCTTAAATCACTTCCGTCAGCAGGTTTGTCAATGGCAATTGCAATAAGTATGAATAACAGCAACAAAATGTTAAATTGCAATACCATTAAGCAAACCCTCAGTTTCCTGAAGGTTTAAAATGCTGTGGGGTCTAGTTATAACCAACGCAGTGATGTTTTTACCATTTAAATTAAAATTGGTTACGCAAGTCGCGCATTAATCGGGGCTATTTTACTCTCATTATAGCGCTTAATAAACTGTCGTGAAGACTGTTCAGTCAAGTCACCTCCTATACAAGTAATTCAGGGATAGTGTATCCGTTTTCTATTGCTTATTTCACTGCAGAATAGAACTTTATGCGGATTTATGTGCAAGGGGTGTCAAAATGAAAAGGTATGAAACGACGCTGTGGGTATTATAGAAGGTGATGTTGGCTCAGAATAGAACCCGCGACCTCTGAGACTGAAGGCCAGTAACATAACCACAGGGAAAAAGCATGCTCATGTCCCGTAGATGTTATCTGTCTTATTAAGATATCAATACAGACTCACCCTCCAGTGAGTTGACGAACGATATGCTTTGTTGTTGAGTGGTGATGAATTGGTTTGTTGAGTGAGAGGTTGGTGTATGTAGCCATCCCCCTCTTTGTTTGGCGAGCGGAGAACTTTTTAGTCACGCCAAGTGTTATGGCGAGCGTGCGTAAATTGTTGCGTCAAGTGAGTCTGACTACTTTGGTTGCGGGTAGATGGCACCACATCAGTTGCCTGAAGGTTGAAGGTTCATTGTACGAGGTCATCATTGTAGGAGGTGAAATGTTCTCTCGGAATAGAACCCGGGACCTTTGGATCTAAAGGCCAGTAACATAACCACAGGGCAAAAGCAGGCTCATGTCCCGTAGATGTTATCTGTCTTATTAAGATATCACCACAGTATAAATGAAGACTTTATTCAAAGTGTACGCCATAGGTCAGAGCATAACAATCCTATTGGTTAACAAGTCGAAGGATTCTTTGTTTCCAGAATTCATGGAGCAGCGACAAGACCCAGTCTTCCACAGCGTCCTTGAGTTCACCGTCCGAGTTGAAGCGCTTCCCTTTTAGAGCCATTAACTCCAATGTGTACTGTCAGACCCTCCGAAGACTACGCAGAGTTATCAAAGAAGGGTATGGTTCTGCTCCATGATAACACGCGTCCACATGTCCTCCATGGGGAATTGAATAAGTTCAAATGAGAGCAACTCGACCCTACCTGTCAAGTCACCCTGCGATTTTCATGTCTTTAGCCTCCTGAAAACAATCTAAAAGGGATGAGCTTTAACTCGGAAGGAGAACTCAAGGACGCTGTGAATGATTGGTTTGTGTTTGTACATAGCGTTTATTTGTATCTTTTGTGTGTGTGTTGTTCTTTTTTTTTCTTTCACTCTTTTTCTGTCCTCGTTTCCAGTTTTTTTTTTTTTGTTTTAAATATTTTTATTAACATATTTCAGAATGATATTTAACTTAATAAGCCAAATCCACATCCGATCCTGGACTTCAAAAAGCTAATTTCCTTCGACTGTATTTTATCCAATATTAAAATCCCTACCCCTATCTCTATCTATAAATGTCACACTAGTCACAGGGATGGATAGAACAGGAGCCTCTTTCCATGTCTCTTCCACTTCATGCTCATTACACTGTTTAAATAACCAGAGGATTATAGTTGCAGGGGCATGAAGTGGTGTTGTGTGAATGATTGGGTCTTTTTACGACCCCAGGAATTCTAAGAGCAAAGAACCCATTGGCGTCTTAATCCATGGCTCGTTGTGCTCAGGCTTGTGGTGTATATTTTGAATAAAGTCTTCATTTATACCCACAATGTTGAATCATTTTTTTTCATTTGACCACCTCTTTGTATATTAAAATTTTCATAACTGAATTTTTGTTTATGAAATTATTAACCTAATTGTCTGTTAATTGGTGTTTTTTTTTCGATTTTAACTAAACTTTATTTATTTCACATTACTGTGATTTATATCCAATGGAATAAATTAAATATAAAAATTAGATTTCTTTCAAACGTTGCGCCAAATTTTACAACGAACTTGTAGTAATCTGTGCTTCATAATTTCAGACATCTTCTGTTTGTGCTGAAACTACAGATTGTTGGGAGGACAACCTCATCCCGATTCATTCCGATCTTCTTGAAGTAATTATTACTGTTCAAGGTATTGAAAAATAACACAATTATTTTTTTAAAATTAATTTAATGCTGTAATTTGATACAGATATTGATTAGTATGTATACAGAGTAATGGTAATTAAACTTCCCCTATAAACAGCATCCTACAACGCAAACGGGTGAACGGATTGCTAAGAATTCAATATGTGGACTATACACGAGTTTTTTTATGTGTTTTATGTGCTCACAGAATTTGCGCAAAGAAAGAAAAAAAATTCTAAACTGTACACTTGTGAGTGCCTTTATCGGAAAAAATTAACACAATAAACGACCGAAACGGAATACAAAAACAATATTAACAATCCAAAACAAGAATCATGAATAATAAAATGAAAAAGCTGTCAATTCTAGGAAAAAAAGATGTCAAGATTTCTTGCGAGGAAGTGGAAGCTTTGAATAGGACAAGTTGAGGCGTGAAACGTTTGTAGACGTTGTCATGTTTTTTGTCCATTTGAGTTCTGGTTAGAGCACCAAGTGTTGCCACGCTGAATGACCAAAATACTTCTTAGTGCTTCATGTGCGAAGCATCATAACTGATTAGTAACGATCACACACTGTCAACTGACTTGAAATTTTTGAGGTGAATATGGGTGATTAAAGGAGCAGACCTCCCTACAGCTTCCTAGGCATAATTAACAACTGCTCCTCTGATGCAATTTTGTCTTAAACTCTTCATATTTCTCAAAACTGAAATAGTTTTTCCCCCTCAGCTTATTATTATTATTTTTCCTTATTTTTACTTAAAATGGTTCGATGATAAGATGATCAGAAACTAATCAGTAAATGTTAATATTGTTTTTTTATTCCGCTTTGTTTGTTTATTCAGTTAAATTTAATGATTTTTTAAAAAGCGCCCTCTGGTGGATATTATGGAACTCTTTTTTTTTTTTTATCTAAATTTCTTGAGTGCAAATCTTGTACAGTCTGTGTACCAAATTTTGTTCCAATTGGTTCATCTGTTTGCGATGTAGGATGCTGTTCACAGTTGAAGTTTAATTATAATCACCATGTAAATTATTTATGTTATTGACATCTCTATTTATCAACTAATACAGAGAATTGAGGAATTTAAGCATTTTGGGGGTTTTGTCAGGGCATATTTCGTGGCCCCATTTTTACTAATCGAGGAAGAAAATTAATCATCTACGATTTCTTAAAATATCGTCTCATTCAATTGGTATTTTCATTATGATTGAAATGGGTTGCAAACGATGAAAAAATTTTGTATAGTATAATGTTTATTTTAAAGAACCAGGGAAAAAATGCGAAATACATTACTAAATTAAAAAAGAAACCACAAAAAATATCTGTAAGAAAATGATAAAAATTGAAAGTTCGACACATCTTAAAAGGCATGATTTTGATGCTGCAATAATGAATGACAAATTTCTCATTTGAAATAAAATCTTATTCATTAAACTTAAGATAAAAACAAGAAAGTGAATATATATATATATATTTCGAGGTGTCAATACTTTTGACCATTGTCCACCGATACCTCACAGAAAAAATCCCTTATTTGGAATCCTTGCTTGAAAGTGGCCTTGACAAAGTTTTCAGGCCGGATTCTTTTTCTATTGATTATTGTTTTGTTTCGGTTGTCTTATTTTGTTAATTAATTTTGTTAATTTAGATTCGTTTGTATTTTAGTTGTAGCTGCATTTGCGCTCTTCAAATACAATGATTGATTTAAAAACATTTTTAATTCTTAAACTTGTTTGAATCAGTAAGGATTTTTAGTTTCGATTCCGGTTTTGGTTTCGTTTAGGTGGTTAGTTCTGTTTCTGTTTCGTTTAAATAATTCTTTGATTATAGTATTTTGGATTTGTTTCATTAATTGGTTATTATTCATTTACCTTTCATTTTGTGAGCTTTTAGCGTGTAATTCTGAATTGAGTTTTAATTTCGATTTTGACCTAGTTGGTTTCGTTTTAATTTTTGTTGACCAAGAAATGGGTTTTGATTGTTTTAATAATTTTATGATTGTATATATATTTTTTTTTTTTTTTTTTTTTTTTTATACAGTGGATACATACGGTAATTAAGTGACAGATGTGAAGGTCACATTTCTGCATAATCATCAAACCTGTTGATGCATTTATCACACTGCTGGAAAAATCTGTTTAACCTGTCTTGGAAATAATCAGTTCCCTGGCTATTGAGCCAGTTCTCGGCACATTTTTGAACATCATCGTCTGATATGAACCTTGTTTCCGAAAAGTATTTCTTCAAGGAGAAGTCATTGGGAGCCAAATTGAGACTGTAAGAGGGTGTTCCCCAGACTTCTCACCTAAACGTTCCAGTAATCTCTCTGCCCGCTTCAAAAGAACGACACCATTTTGGCACCTGTGGTCTACTCATTGCTTCGTTCCCCGTACACTTCAAGGATTTGTCTGTGAATGTCCGATGGGGATACATTCTTGGCCCATCGAAATTGTACCGCGTCTCGCACTTCTGTGCCAGATCACTTCTCAAGACCTCTTGCTATTATTGCCGCTGTTTTAAGTCTCAGTACCAGCACTATCCGCTAGAAGGACTGGTCTAAGACAGCTAGCATCATCTGTCTCTACTCTGGGTGACAATATTTCTTCCACTTTCCAAATAATGCGGCTTGTAAACTCTTTTTTGGATCAGTCCTTCTTGTACATGATGTACTATTAATGAACCAACGTATGCAGAGAGTTGGTGATAGGTGACAAGAGGTAATAATCATGTCATGACTACTGAGCACTTTTTGCAAATTATCTGATGTGAGCTTTGTTTCGGATAAACGTTTGGGTCGATCTTATTTTAGCCCACCTTTGGCGAATAATAAGAATTTTTTGGCGAAAGGTAAGAATTCTTTTTTTCTTAACCTTTTAATTCAAATACTTTCGATTTGGCAAGATTTTGAAAAAGTCGCCAGAGGTGGGCTAAAATAGGATTTTACCAAACGTTTCTTCAATGCCTAGAAAAGGAGAAAATTACTAGAAACCAATGCGAGGCTGTATGGCATGTGGATTCAGACCTCCCACGTAAACGTTTCCAACAATCTCACTGTCCGCTTCAAAAGAACGACACCATTTCGCCACCTGTTGTCTGCTCATTGCTTCGCCACCCGTACACTTCAATGATTTGTCTGTGAATGTCCGATGGGGACATATTCTTGGCCCATAGAAATTGTACTGCATCTCACACTTCTGTGAAAGATCACTTCTGAAGACGTCTTGCCATTACTATCGCGGTTTCTGGTCAGTACCAGCACTATCTGCTCAAAAGACAGGTCTAAAACAATCAGCGACATTTATTTCCATTCTAAGTAACTTTATTCCCATGCACACTTTCTACTTTTCAAATACTGCTGCTTGTAAATTTTTTTTGTATCACTCTTCGTATATAATATGATAATTTGATACGGTATAAATTTTCAAAGTGCTAAATTCTGAAACAGAATTTGGCGAAATATTTAATAAAAGTAGCAATAATTTTTTAAAAAAAGTAAGTGATAAAATTAAAGTTACTGGGCACGCATTGTCTGTAAGAAAACGCCAAAATCAAATGTTTGGTACATTTTAAAAAGCGTGATTTTGATGTTGCTATAAAATCTCTAATAATGAATGAAATTTTTTTTATTTGAAATAAAATATTATTCATTAAAATAAAGATAAAAAAAAGGAAGAATATATATATATATATATATAATATAGTTATTGGTTGCGATATGAATTTTTTAAGTTCAAAAATACTAAACAATATTAGGTGGAACAATTTTTTAAAAAAAGTATATTTTTAAAAAGTGAGGGTTAAAATTCGAATCATTGAGCACACGTTATCTGTTAGCAAATACCAAAATTATATGCTTGACACAATTAAAACGAATGACTTTGTTTTTGTGATAAAATCTGCAATAATGAAATAAAGAGGGACAAATTTTTCATTTGAAATAAAAATCTTATTCATTAAACTGAAACTTAAAACAAGGAAAAGAATATATATATTATGCTAATTAGGTGCAGTTTAAATTTTGAAAATATGAAATATTAAAAAATCTTTTAGTAATTTATTATTATATATACACTGAATGAAAAAAGTAGAAGGACAATAGATTATTTTTAAAAAATGAATAATACAGCATTTTTTAAGTATTTATTTTACGCATACAAAATTTTTACAAGCAGATACCTGTATCTACATAAAACAAAATAGGGCGCATTTAAATAAAGTACAATTAATTTTAAAAATCCGTTTTGACGGTGTCATAATCTGTGAAAAAAGTAGAAGGACATTTCTAAAAAAAATGGGTGTACTATATTAATTAATATGGAATTCTTCTTCCATTGGTTCGAATTACTTCAAAGATTCTGTTGGGCATTTAACTATATAAAGATTGAATTTCTGTTTTTCAAAATTTGTCCCATACACATTCTAATGATTTCTGCAGTTCAGCTATAGATTCAAACTGTTTTCCTCCCTCGTAAAAGCGACGTACAATCATTGACCATAAGTTCTCTACAAAGTTGAGATCATGACTTTTAGCAGGTTTACCTTGATTTCACTTGAAAAACTGAAGTCTTCAGAATATTTTATGTTCATCTAATGATTTTCTGAAAAAATGTTTTCTGAATATTCTATGCACATTTAATGGTTTGTTTTTTTGTGTGTATTTTACAGATTCAAAGCAATTAAAAGCAGTGATAGAAAAACTATCTCAAATTTTTGGTGGAGAAAATTCTGAAGATTTTCTCACTCAGATGACCAAGATGAATGATGAACTTGTTAAAAATTATAGATTCCATTCACTTTCAAACAAGAAAGCAACATTTTCTATTAATTCTACATTAACCGAAACTCTAATAATAAACAAACCTAAATCTTTAAGTTAATGATTTCGTATTCTTTTAATTCATTTTCAAAATTCACGAGAACCTAAATAAATTGTACAAGCAAGCAAAATACATATAAAATGCTGAAGCAGAATTTCTTTACATGCAATATGTATTGTATTTTTTATGTTATTAATGCTTTTAACTCATCACATTGGTTTTTCTATTATGAAGTTATTTTTTAAAATGATGGCTAAATGAAGGGAAAATAAAATTTTCTATTTTGTACTTCTAAATGAGTTTTTATGAATAAAGTTTTATGTTTTTTATTGCGAACATACTTGTACCTATATTTTAAAATATATTTATTTTATTTGATAAGCAACTGCGTACAGATTGTATTGTTACATTTTATGTATTAAACCAAGCATTACTCTTATACAAGATGTCTAGTAAAAGACAGACATTTTTTAATTAAAAAAAAAGCAAATATTGACATTTTCAGTTATATTTGGAGAGCATTAAGGATTTAGATAAGATATTTTTGGTGATATCAAATGTTCTCGATAAATGGCACTCTATTAATTCATGTGATCTGTGAGGCATTTGAACGATTGGTATTTTCCATTATACCGGCGTAGCTGAAAAATAGCCAGTAATGATGCAACCAAGGCCAAACGGAATATCACCGCCGGTAACGTTTTGTCGATACATTTTTGAAGAAAGTCGCTTCATTTTGTCCCCTGCTTCAAAATGCTAGCTGTGTGCTGTCACCAAAAAGTCTGCTTGGCGATATTTGCGCCGATATAATGGAAAAGTACCGAACAATTTATAGCTGAGCGTTAGATTTCATTTCCTCAGTGGTTGAAAATTAAGTTTAGTGTGTCTCCAGAGTATGTCCAGGATAACCCAACGAAACGATTTTCTAGATACATTAGTGATGTTTTGTTTACTGTTTTGCTGTTGGTTGAGCTGTATATAAACTACAACTATTTTATGAAAATGTTAAAATAAAAATAATAAAAATTATGAATTAAAGATTTTAACTCGATTTTGTATTATAATCAAAAGCATTTTTATTGCTAAACTATAATGTTATTTTTAATGTAAACACGATCTGAAAATACTTATTCTTTTACAATATTTAGTTATCGATATGCGTTTTAGAAATTGTCTGAATTATTAATTTTAAAAAGTCGTCGACGATGAAATTCCTTGCAGTTCTCATAATTCTTTTTGTGAAATGACTATTTCCTTGATAATTTGTTATGTCGGTTATTGTGCAAGAATGAATGATGAAGAAGAACCAAGAACTAATGATGTGAAAAGTTTCCGTAGCCTTTTTAATCATATACAAAAAAAATATTAAAAGTTTAGAAAGTGTGAAAAAGGGTAGCTATTCAAGTATTTTGGTTCCTATTTTAGCAAAATTGTTGCCGCGTGACCTACTTTTAGAGCATAATAAAAGAAAAAGTGATACTTCTAATTTTGAAATTGATGAGTTATTAAGAAGTTTTTATCATCACAACTCATGGCAGTTCACAAATGCAGATAAACAGAAACAACTACCGAAATTGAATCCTTTCTCCGCCCAAGAATTTGTGATGGAAAATGTCAACAGACATGAATACAAAGATAATATGAAGTATACAAGGCAGGGTAAAATAATATTCTCAACTAAGGACCCTTTATGTGCGGTAAAACTATTGTCACTGGAAAAATTCGTGGAGACAAAAATTACCACAAACATTATATGGGAGAATGTATGCTCTCGATTTTTAGTTCAAGATATCCTTACAGATACGCCATTAAGACAACTTGCGAAAAGTATTGGAAAAATAATAACATGATTGTTGTAGAAATGAGACGTTTTCTGAAACAGAACTCTACTCGTGTGACCTCACCAGTGCTGGTTACAATCCTTGGGACAGCTATTCCAAAAGATGTTAAAATTGGTTTTATCAACCAAAATATAGAACATTTTGTCGACAGACCGCGTCAGTGCTCTAAATGCTTTTCTTTTTTTCATCCATCCCGAGTCTGTGACAAACTCAACGCGTATGCTAATTGCGGCGAAATTCACGATGGCTTATGCCAAAATGTAACCCGATGCATCAATTGCAAGGGAAACCACAACGCGAAGTCCAACAGCTGTCCTATGTATGCAAATGAAAAAAATATATTAGAATTAAAATGTCATAATCATATAACCACAGGAGAAGCAAATAGAATCTTTTTACAAACGAGACAAAACTATGCAGAAGTAACTAAAGCGCCCCCAGCAGTATCTGAGGTTCAGGATTCCATTAACGCAAAGTTTGAATCGCTCATGAAATCGATAGACGAGAAATTTGAAAAGAAAGTAACTTTGATAACAAATATGTTGATGAATTCACTAGACACTATAATTGAAAACATCTACAAAATTTTCGCGCAGGGAGGACAGTTATCCTCTTCCCCTGCTCGTAAAAAGAGTCTTGTTTCTATCCTTAAAACATGAAAAGAGTTATATTTACTAAAATTTGTTATAAAATTTTATGTTTCATAATGATTTTCATCGTTTGAACATGTATTTGTTATACATCGATCAAAAAGATGTAGATTTGCTTTATCTGAATGGTTCATAGACATCTTAAGAGCCTCAGTGTCTTGGAAGTAAGATCTCGGGGTCAGAACCTGAGAATTTCCGGTTCGTAACCCGATTCCGCCGAAGAGACCATTGGGTAAGGCGTCTGTTGCATGCTAAATCCATCCAAGTCAGAAGCCCTCCCACTAGTGAGGAAAGGAAATGCCAGCTCAGGTGTCGTCCTCGTCATCAAACAGCAGCTCAATGTTGCGAATCCCTAAATAGCCCTAGAGTTGTTTAAATACGGGTAGTTAATGTAGCTAAACTAAGCTGGACTCATAAATATACATACTTATCTTATACTAGTCGATATTATGTTTGTAAGACATATAGATATTTAAGCTTTAAACATTAATGATTGAAATTCATAAACCTGCCACTTCTCTCTTCCGAATGAAGTCGCATTTCTATATAACAAATGAGATACAAGTAATCAGTAGTTATTAAATGCACTTTACAACTCCGCAGTGGTGGAATCTATAAA
>JAPMOQ010015486.1:2319269-2453756 GCA_026543055.1 Argiope trifasciata | reverse complement strand
ACACACACATTGAGCTTTATTATAAGTATAGGTGATATTTTTTTTAATTCGAACTTCCGGCATTCTTTTATTTTATCCAATCACGTGCTAAAAAAAACATGGTTAAAATATTTTTTTTAAAAATTCATTAAAAATAGAAGCTTGAGTTATACATTAAAACACTGATACCATTAGAAGGCTAATTTTTTAATCTTTAAATTGATGTAAAAATCATGTTTGTGCAATAATATTTTCGGAAGTTATAGCGGAAAAACGTCAAAATTTCGCTTAATTTTTAATTAATTCAAATTCTAATTAAAAATTCAAAAAAAGGGCTCTTAGGTGCACATTCTCGACCTCCAATGTATATATATACCAAATTTGGTAGCTGTAGGTCCAACGGTCTGGCCTGTAGAGCGCCAACACACACACACACATTGAGCTTTATTATAAGTATAGAGATAGATTACAATCTACCTTGTGCGTTATTAACATTTCTCTCATTCAAAATCAAATCCAGTGGCAAACAAATTCCTTGGATTAGGTATTCATCTGCATCTTTGTTATAAATGCAAAACTTTTGGAACATTTCTCTAATTCATCTTTTCCTTTCATTATAATAGTGATTAATTTGAAATGAAAATTATTTGGTATATTTTTAAATCTATCATCTATTTGTAGAATAATAATATTAATTACAGTGTTAATACGCTGTAAATAATACTTAAATTTCTCTATCAGGTTTTTATAACTTCTGCTTATGCTAATTCGGAATATAATCTTCTTCTTTTTTTGAATTCGTTTTACAAGGAAATGTCATGAAATGTTCAAATTATGTGAAAGCACTATCGCTTCGACTAAAAGCATGTTACTTTTTTTTTAATTTTAGATTTCAGTTTTTATTTTATTGACTAAATTGAAAGGAGAATCAATAACAATTGTTTTTGCTTGAAATAGTTTTTATTAATAGAGTTAATTATGGACAATATAGTAATTAATAAACTTTTAGTTTCGGATACCGCTGTTATAGTTTCTTAAATCACTAAAAACTGATTATATCCTATTATTATCAAATGTAAGAACGTCCTTAAGTGATATTTTAAAACATTTATATTGATTCCAAAAGCTTAAATATGCAGCTTTGAAAAATTCGTCAAAGAATCATCGAAGCATATGCTCATATATGAAGGAACAACTACATTGATTGGTGAGATGTCGTAATTAAAATGCAAATTTTTCACCTCTCGGTGTTAAAGATCTTAAATTACGTCTCTAAAAAAATAAAGTGTAGGAAACACAAATTTTGAAAATTATACAAGTTAGAAAAAAGTTATTTATTTGAATTAAATATTACTTATATTATTTGTAGAAAAAATGAAAATGTGTAGCATGATTTTAGCGCGTTTATATTTCTAAATTCTTTTCTCCGTTTTTATATAATTTTTTTAATATAAAAGACAATTTATAGCATAGTGTCTTTTGTAAAAATGTCGGAATAAATACAGATATGTGATAGTCAATTTAATTATACAAAAATTTTAGTTTAAAAATTTAACACCTCTAATGGAAAATATTTTTTCCTTTTCCAAAATGTGAATTCGCAACCCAATTTAATTTGAAGCTACATATTGCTAATACGAAAAAAAAGTTGGTGAGTGAAGAGGGGAGGGGAGGGAAGTGGTCATCAGTAAGTTAAGATAAGATAGTCGGATAGATTAGAAGCTACTCTCCCCATTGGGTTAATTAGGACCCTGCTGATGGAAGGCAGAGGGAGAGAAAAATGGTGGGGTTTTTTTTGGACACTCCATCGTGTGAAACTGATATTTTTTGAAGTAATCTTTTGTCGGATAGAGATAAATTTTTGAGAAGCCATACTCAGAGCAATTGGCCGCTGGAAGGGTTAATCAAAGCGTATCTAACATTCCCTGGGATACCAGAGTTTCTTATGATGAAGAAGAACTGCCTGACGGTTAGTTGGTGGTTCTTTGTTTTTGTTGTTTTGCTCGGCTGTTGCTTTTTTTTTTATTTTTTTATGTTGGCCTTGACAGTTTTTTGCTCAGTCGTTAGTTTCGACTTTTTATTTTGGTGCTTCGCATCTTTTTAGACTTGTTATTTACTTTGACATTTCTTGTACTGTTGTATCGCATCTTTTTTGAATCGTTGTTTACATTGTCACTTTTTACATTGGTGTCAAGTAACGCCTTCTTATTTGCCTTTTTGACATTCTTTTTTCTGCAGCTTCATCAGCTAAGTCTGAAGTTTTGTGTATTTTCCAAAGTTTGGAATGGGGTCGTTTTCTTGCGCCCTCTTTGTTTGGTGTTTTCTTTTTTCGTTAGAAAATCAGGATTTTCTCTCCATTGATTTATATTTTTTTAACTAAGTATGTCAATGGAACTGCCGTAGTATTAAAAATAAACGCATCTGGTTACACCAACCTCCCTTATCAAATTCAGACTTATGGATTTTTCAGGAAACCTACCTTAAAGAAACGGACAATTTTTCTCACCCCGATAAAATTATTTTTCGTACCCATCGAAGTGATCGGTTGGGTGGTGGTTTACTGATAGTAATACCTAAAAATTTGGCTGCTAGGATCATCCTTAGTCAAGAAAATGATCCGAATTTAGAGTTACTTGCAGTTGAAATTCATAAGGATAAACAAAAATTCATAATCATAAATATTTACGCACCACGCGGTTTTAACATAGATCATATTAAAACATTTTTAGATAATCTTAACCACCCAACTTTCATTTTTGGAGATTTTAATCTGCACCATTCCCTTTGGGGTGGAAATTATCACTCACCACATAGTGAGGAATTTGTTGACTGGCTGAATAACTCCGACTTCACGTTTCTAAATACCACAAACCCAATACATATCTGTTAATTCAAAATGTTATTTCTTCACTCAACGCATCGACGGACCATATTAATACTCCTCATAGCACAGTCATTGGTTTAAGGATCTCTAAAATAATACTCCTTAAATAAAATCACACCAATTTAAAAAACAACCATCTTTATTAAAACACAATTATAAATTGATAGAACAACACAGTAATAAAAATATATACAGCTCGCGACATGTAATTGCATTGAGTCACGAGATTGAGCGAGATGGAGAAATGCGCGTGAACAATCTCCCCCCGTTGACATGTTTCAAACATTCAACTAAATACATAATATTACAAATAAATTTTTTTTTTTTAGAAATTAATAAAATTATTTGAACAGCAATCCACACCTTTCTCCAATGTTTTTACATTAGTCATTTCGCATGGGCAATACACATACCCTACTCACTGCCCTTTTAAACGTGCCAAATTGGGTTTTAACCTGAACCACTCTAATTTTTTTATCTCCCCCACAATAGATTTCTATAATTCTACCCAGAGCCCACTTATGAGTAGGCAAGTTGTCTTCTACCAGCAACACGAGATCTCCTACCTGAACATTTTCTTTCTCGAATACCCATTTGTTTCTTTGCTGTAATTCGTTCAGGTAACTCCGGTGCCATTTTTTCCAAATTTGCTGAACTAATTTCGTAACTCGTTGCCATTTTTTTAGTTGATGTTCTTTAAAACTAGTTAAATCAGGTTCGATAATCGAATTCATTTGTCTATTGATCAAGAAATGAGCAGGGGTTAGAACTCCAAAATCATCTGCATCGGCTGATAATGGATAGAGTGGGCGTGAATTCAAAATTGACTCGATTTGTATTGTTAATGTTAGGAATTCCTCAAATGTTAAATTAGCTCCCCTCGAAACTCTAACAAAATGAAATTTGAACGATTTGACAGCAGCCTCCCAAAGCCCACCAAAATGCGGTGCTCTTGGAGGGTTGAATTTCCAATCTATTCCTTCTGCTGCCAAATAATTAGCTAGAATTTCATCGGGATTTTTCACCAACTCAAGAAACTTTTTAATTAGGTTATTGGCTCCCTTAAAATTTGTTGCATTGTCAGAGTATAATTTTGCACATTTGCCTCTCCGAGAAATGAATCTTTTTAATGAAGCTATAAAACACTCAGATGTCAAGTCTGACAAAATCTCGAAATGGGTAGCCTTTGTTACGAAACACACAAATACACATACAAACACCTTATGTAATGTACCTTTTCGTTGATGATTATATTTAATCATGAATGGACCACACAGGTCTACACCAGTACAATTGAAAGGAAAATCAGCTAAAACTCGGTCCCTAGGTAAACTGCCCATTAATTGACTAGACACAATGGGTTTTGATTTGAAACATGGGATACATTGATGAATTATCTTACGACACATTGTACGACCACTTAGGGGCCAAAACTTTTCTCGAACAATACATAGTAAATTTGAAGCCCCGACATGCAAATGCTTCTTGTGATAATACTCTAAAATTATCATAGTAAGTTTATTACCTTTTGGCAAGATAGCTGGGTGTTTAGACACAAAACTTAAATTTGAATTTTCTAGTCGGCCTCCAACCCTCAAAATACCATCACCATCCAAAACCGGGTTGAGGCTTTTTAACTTACTGTTTGGAGAAACAAATCCTTTGAATTGCAAGGTTTGAATATCGGCAGCAAACTCTTGATGCTGCAATGCTTTAATTAAGAAATTCTCAGCTTTTCTCAACTCACTGCTGGTAAGAGGACCTGTATTACGCCCAAGTGGATTTCGAGCATTGTCACAAAACCTAAAAATGTAACTAAAAATACGTAAAATAGACATATAATTATTACTAAGCTGAATTAATTCAAAAATTAAATGTCCTTCAATAATATTAAAAATTTAAAAATTCTTAGAATTGTTCTTAATTTCAGCAATAAACTCTTCATCAGCTTCTGATGCAGGAACCGGTTGATTAGGATAGCTATAATCATCAAGAAATTCTGGTCCATTCCACCATAAGTCACAAGTCATAAGTTTTTCTGGGTCTATTCCTCGTGATAAGATGTCAGCTGGATTTTGCTCCGAGGATACATGATGCCACTGGTTAATACTAGTCATTTCTTGAATCGTCGCTACTCTGCTTTGGACAAATTGTTTTAAATCTATTGGTTGCTTCTGCAGCCACGAAAGCACAATAGTCGAGTCCGACCAATAGTAGACACTAGCTACTGTAGTTTTGATTGCTGTCAAAACTTTTTTCATAAGTTTTGACAACAAGACTGCAGCACTCAATTCTAATCTGGGAATCGTCAAGCTTTTAATCGGCGCTACTCTTGACTTACTGGCAACTAACTTAATCTCAGTATTGCCTTGTTCATCACTTGATTTGCAGTACACCACTGCTCCATAACAACGCTCTGACGCGTCTGCAAAGCCATGAAGCTCTACACTACTTGGCTGGTCAAGGAGTATTCTTCTGTCAATCGAAATTTCATGTAAAGCTCTTAGAGCAATTAGAAGCCGATGCCCTTCTCGATATTCCGATTCAGGAAGAACATCGTTCCAATCGATGTTCATGCGCCAAAGTTCTTGCATGATAATTTTGGCCTTAGCTATTATTGGACCCAGAAGGCCAAGCGGGTCAAATATTCTGGCAATTGTTGACAGTACCTCTCGTTTAGTATACGACTGTTTCGGTTGGACATCTACTCGGAAAGAAAAACAATCTTCGTGAGAGTTCCATCGAACTCCCAACGTTTTTGTTCCCTCCTCTTTATCAAATTTATAACCATCTTCTGACGGCCTAGACTTCTCAAAATTGGTGTGCCACTTGTGTAATTTCAGTCCCGCTGACTGCATAGCCCCAATAAGTTGGCATTGTAACTCCTGGGCACCCTTTAACGTTGAAGAGCCCCTGACTATGTCATCCATGTATGTGTCATGTAGTAGAATTTCAGACATCAAGGGAAATCTAGAATTCTCATCTATGGCCAATTGTTTAAGAGTTCTTATGGCAAGAAAGGGAGCACAAGACGTCCCATAGGTGATAGTCTTCAACTTATATGTGGTAGGCTCATCGTCAAAATTTGTTTTCCACAGAATTCTCAGAAGATCACATTGGTCTGATTCGATGAGTATTTGTCGATACATTTTCTCTATATCGGCGGTAAAGGCAAATTTGTGTCGCCGAAAACCAGTAATGATGGTAAATACGTCCTCAATAACTTCTCCTTTCATCAGAATGTCATTTAAGCTAATGCCGTTAGTTGTAGGAGACGATGCATTAAAAACAACACGTAGCTTAGTCGTCGGCTTCTCTGGACGAAAGATTCCATGGTGTGGTATATAATAAGAGGAAGATGGTTCAGTTGTCTCATTAACCTTCTCCATGTGACCCAACTCTTCATATTCTCTCATAAAATCTGAATATAACGACAAATACTCTGAATCCCTCGTCAGACGATTCCACAACGAGTTAAGTCGTTTTACCGCAATTTCCTTTGAATGTCCCAAGCAAGACGGGTCCTCCCTCAAAGGCATTGTAAGCACATATCGACCCTCCTCATTCCTTCTATGGGTTTTTACAAAATGCTCTTCGCACAACAAGGCCTCCTGACTCTTAGTGACCTCATTATCCACATTTTCAACTTCCCAGAATTTTCTCATAGTACGATTCAAGTCAACATCTAAAATAGACCCACAATGAACTTTGTTCTCCCTCACCTCATCTACACTACCACTAGCAACGTAACCAAAAACTGTATTCTGAAACAGCAACGATGAATTCAAATCTCGAAATTGTCCAGGTCTCAACAATTCATAAAATACTTCAGCTCCTAAAAGTATGTCTATCTTTCCTGGGATATTAAAACTAGGATCAGCCAGTGATGGAAATCTTAATACTTCCATATTTAAATCAATGACCTTGTTCGGGGTAACATCAGTAATTTTGTTTACTACTAACATCGACAATTCTCGCTCAAAGCTCCTATCCATGTTTGTAACCATAGTTTTTACACAATTATTAACCACCATAGTAGCGTCATTCACACATGAAACAATAGTATTTATTTTTTTCCAACTTCAATTGCAGTCGTTCTGCGCAAGCTTTCGTACATAAACAAGACTGACTTCCTACGTCCAATAAACATCGAACCTCCACAAACTCTGAATATTTATTTCTAACCAAGGCACGAACAGTACTAAGAAGGACATTCTTATTTTGGCTCTTTTGATAACTCGTAGCAACTATCTTTGATTGGGCATTATCCGCCCTTTCCTTTAACGTTGGGTTTGGCGCTACTTCCTCGTCATAAACTGGTTGACGAATAGAAATATTTTCAAACAGTGAATTATTAGAACTATTTTCCTCTCGCGGAAAATGGAGCATTTGATTATGAGATCTGCCACAAAAACAATTTCTATTAGAGCGACAATCGCGAATTTTATGTGGTAACAAACAACGAAAACACAAAGCATTTCGTTTCACTACATCAACTCTTTCCCTTGCAGAAAGTCTCTTAAATTGGGGGCAGTTATAAAGAGGATGATTAGCACTATTCTTACACATAACACACTTTGAATTTTTTACTTCTGACACAAACACTTTAGAAACGGATTTATCAGAACGCCAATTTAGAAATTGCGATTTATTTCCCAAAATTCTTTTTGTATCCCCTGCCACGATTTTATTATTTATCTCGCTTTTACATTTACTTTTCGATGATAAGAAAATGTCACATTCTCGACCGAGATCATGAGGTTTAAAATAATTTTCACCTTGTTTTACCGCAATATGAGTCATTAATTCTCGATCAAGAGTTTCAAAAATTCTATCAGAAACTATAAGCTCGCATAGAGATTGGAAATCCTTCACTTTACGCAACTGACAATAGTAGTTAAAAGATGCACTTAATCTGGATGCAAATTGAACAAAACTCTCGGACGGGGATTTTTGAGCTTTTTTAAAGTTATTTAAACATTCCTGAGGGGTGGGTTCAAATTCCTTTAAAACTAAAGTTTTAATTTTATTATAATCATTTAAATCTTCTTGATTAATGTAAACCAGCAGATGACTGACTTTTTCACCCAAAATATTCAACAGAATTTCTGCTTTCAAATTTTCCGAAACATTTTTGTTTTGGAATGCTTTTTCCAAAGAGCTGAAAAATAAATTAAAGGATTCCGATTTACATGGTACAGGGATAGTTAAAGTTTTAATACTTTTTATTAAGCTTTCTAATTCAACACTTGATGAATTCGAATCCATGATTTCAGTATTTTGTGTATTATTTAATGACTCGTTTTTAACCTTTGCTAACTCTATTTCTTTTTCTATTTGACTCAATTTTAACCTTTCTAGTTCTAACTTAAATTCATTTTCCATTTTTTCTCTTTCAATTTTTTCTTTTTCTTGCACTATCTTTGCCTGAGCATCGGCCATCTTTGCCTGAGTATCGGCTGTTACTTGATCTACTAGACCCTGAACTACTTCAGTTTGTGTTTTAAACACTTCACTTTTCTCAATCATCTCTCTCAACTGAATTACTTTCGCATTATCAGGAACGGAAAGCCCTAACTCTTCGGCGATAATCCGCAACTCCTCTTTCTTTAACTTCGTACTCAACGGCATGGTTGATATAAGTGAAAATAACTTTTACATACAACCTCTCACAAATTATATCTCTTTTTTACTGCTAATTTGCAATCACAAGGAAACTGCCGAATCGAACTACAACACACACTATGAATTCGAAAAATGAGACCAAACCTAGTCAGACACACTATTTCCAAACTTAGATAACACTTTTCACAACAAAATACACAGACGGGATTTACCAATTCTAATCCGATGCAAGAGTTCTAAAACCAAACGAACAAGAAATCAACTTTATCAGCAATGCTACTTTCAACTATATTCCAAACTGCACACGAATTACATTGACAGAAATAACTAATCCTAAAGCAAAAGTAACTAAATTCTCATAACAACATCAACAGACTACAACTATTTCTTACACAATATAATATCAATACAAATCTCAAATTCAATTTCACATAAACAACAAATAATCCACAATAAAATCACAATAATTATGAATATCTCACCTTAATATCTTTATCCAAAATTGTATAACTCAATACTCCAAAAAATATTTCCAAGATATCACCTTATTAAATTCTATCGCATATCTTGATCCTCTTGATTCCAACGAAAGTCAAACTAGCCATTCAAAATTCCAAAAAGTCGCACCTCTTTCTCCGGCTCGCATACGGACCAAAATGTTAATTCAAAATGTTATTTCTTCACTCAACGCATCGACGGACCATATTAATACTCCTCATAGCACAGTCATTGGTTTAAGGATCTCTAAAATAATACTCCTTAAATAAAATCACACCAATTTAAAAAACAACCATCTTTATTAAAACACAATTATAAATTGATAGAACAACACAGTAATAAAAATATATACAGCTCGCGACATGTAATTGCATTGAGTCACGAGATTGAGCGAGATGGAGAAATGCGCGTGAACAATATCACTAACTCCAATAGTAATTCTATCATTGATCTATCCCTATGCTCTAATTCTCCTTTTCATGAAACTGAATGTTATATTTTTGGATGCACTTTCGAAAGTGACCATTTACCCATAGTTGTATCATGGTCGAAACTGAAAATATCATATAAATCCCTTAAAAATATCAATTGGAACCTAATTATGAAAGAAACAAATAAAATATTCAATTCAAAGAGCCAACCAAACATAGAAGCTATTACTGATAAAATCTACCATACAATTAACAACTATACAACAATCAAAACAATATCTAATGAATATCCACCATGGGGGAATACCGCTTGTCATAATTTTAGACGCTTAAAAAAGCATGCATGGAAAAAAGCAAGACGCAATATTTCGACATCTGATTGGATTAACTATTGAAAATACAGAAGCAGATTAAAATTTCATATTAAAAAAGCAAGAGAAAATTACTGGAATAATCTGAGTAAAATATCACAAAACCCTAGATTATTTTTTAAAATTTTAAACAAAATATCGAACCATACCAACCCCAATATTAAAAATAATGTTATTATTTTCTATAATAATCCCTATATTTGTAATCCGAAGACACAAAGTAATCTTTTTGCAAAGCATTTTTCAATGCAAACTCTGAAATTCCAATCTCTTCCAATTGACTATAATGATAACAACGAATTTCTGAATAAAACATTAGAAATGTGGGAACTTAAAAGAGCAATTCAGAAATCAAAAAATTCCACCCCAGGCGCAGACAAAATTACTGTAACATGGTTTAAAAAACTAGATGATACATCACTTGACAAAATACTTCAAATATTTCAACAACAACTTGATGGTTCCGCAATCCCAAAAAACTGGAAGCATGCAATTATCATCCCAATTCCCAAACCAAATAAAGATAAAACAAAAATAACTTCTTACAGACCAATAGCCCTTACTTCAGTATTCTGTAAAATGTTTGAACGCATCTTGGCGCAACGCATAATTCATTATATCGCAGCTAATAAAAAACTAAATCCAAACCAACACGGCTTTGTACCCTTTAGAAATAACCATACTGCAATTTATAAAATTTACACTGCAATTTCAGAAGCTCATAAAAACAAAAAAATTTTCATTGGCATAAGTTTAGACATAAAAAGTGCATATGATTCGGTTCACATTGACGATTTAATGTACAAATGTATCCAACTTGGCACTACAGGAAACATCGCAAAGTGGATGCATAATTTCCTTCAAGAACGGTCATTCCAAATTAAATGGCGAAATGTTTATTCCGAAGTAAAATTTCTTTATAAAGGACTGGCTCAGAGGAGCGACATCTCACCAATTTTTTTCGCAATATTCATGAATGATTTTTTCGAGACCTTGGATTCAAACGTTGATTGCTCGATTTTTGCTGACGACATTTTCATATACTGCTCTCATGACTATAAATTATATTAAAACGAAGTTACAAAATACAATGAAAAACATATATACATGGTGCAATTACTGGAAACTATCCATTAGCGCAGAAAAAAGTGCTATAATAGATTTATCTAAAAAAAAATAAATAAATAAATGCCCTACCCTGTATAAAATATGCTGGTATTCCCCTAACATGGAGTGAAACGATTAAATATTTAGGAATCCAGTTTTCAAGAATTAAACAAAATTACAGAGTATTACAAAATTTAAGAACCAAGGCTCTTAAAAAAAATTTCGGTCTCAAAATACTAGGTTCCAAAAGAAACGGTGCAAGAACGAAAAACCTAATTACAATCGCTAACAACAGTATACTAGGCATATTCTTGTATAGTTGTCCCATAATTAATAAATTTTCCGAAACACAATTCAAATCTTGTAACACTATACAAACAATGGCACTCAGAGTAGCTCTCGGAGTACCAATTTGGACCCCCAACATCGTCTTATTAAAATTAGCAGGCCAAGAAATACTTTCAGACAAGATCAAACGTCTAGCAATACAATTTTTTATAAAACAAATGTCCAACCAGTCCTTTTCACCTTTGGTTGATAATCACAATGAGATGGATCGTTTTTTGAGCGACAAATATAAAGAAATCATTAATAACACTTTCCAACAACTTGATTGCGTACCGGATCATATAATTACTATTCCACTCCACCTACAATATAACCCAAATTTATGCAATATTTTTTTTAATGAATTCAGGTTCCAGAACAAAGGTTTACCAATCCCGATAATTACTGCAGCTTTCAATGAGTGTTTACAGAATCACTTTAAAAATCATTTTATTATAGCTACAGATGGCTCGAAATCTGAAAATTCCACCTCAATTGCAGATGTCTCTAGCATTCAAAAATTTCTTTACAGAATTCATACATTAAATTCAGTATTCACTGCCGAAGCCTTGGCAATCTGCCAAGCGGTGGACGATCTTTCAATCCCAGAAAAGCACAATCTTATTATTTCGGATAGCTATTCAGTTCTGTTAGCACTTAAAAATGTCACTTTTCACTCTCCTAAGGTCATCCAAAGATTCAACTCAAAAATTTATATCAGGAAAAAACTAAATCAAGAAATAGTTCTTTAGTGGGTTCCTGGACATTCCGGAATTTCTTTTAACGAAGAGGCTGATTATCTGACG
Source organism: Argiope trifasciata (assembly GCA_026543055.1). Taxonomy (NCBI): domain Eukaryota; kingdom Metazoa; phylum Arthropoda; class Arachnida; order Araneae; family Araneidae; genus Argiope; species Argiope trifasciata. Next base: position 2,441,728 of record JAPMOQ010015486.1, on the reverse strand, counting down.
AAGAAGGTCTCGGCATCTACACCATTTCTAGAATGGATTTCTCCAGAAGATATTTTTTCTACAATGAAAAAAATCTCTAAACAAAGCGCATACAAAAACTACCTAAAAAGTAAATATCAACCATTATTGGGTGAATTTCCCGACATTATATCCATCTCAAAATGGACAGAGAACAGAATACAAGATAAAATCATTGCCCGTATAATCAGCAAAACCATCATCACCCCAGGACTTCTTCATAAATACAATCTTACAGATAACCCTTTGTGCAGCAAATGTGGAGAGATAAACGATATTTCTCATATCCTTCTCAAATGTCAAAAATATTCAACGTACAGAACGGTGTTATGGAACAAACTACAAATAGATGATCCTGATATTTACTACGATGTTCTCTTATCCCATGTTTTCGCCAACAAAAAACATCTGCTCATTTTTCTGCAATCTCTTAAGTAATTTGATATTTTTTAAGTTGCAAAAACGGACTCTTTGTGTGTGTGCACGCAATTTTTTTCTCACTCCAGCATGTGGTGCTTCCTCTGTGTTTCGGAATATAGGAATGTTAATTTGGAGAACTTTTAATCGCTGCTTTGTGGCAACCAGGGGATTATAGCCTTTGTCTCACCATATCCCATAATATTTACATTCAAGATTCAAGATACTGGTAGTTCTTGAAGTTATATTTCAGGATTTTCAGGGCGTAAATTAAAATTAAAAGTTATAGAACAGGAAATTGATGTGCATGGATTATTTATGGATTTACAGAAAAAAATAAAGCATAGAAAATATATTTTTAATCTGAGTAATCTAGATAGTAGTTTCGATTGCACGCTTAATGCAATGGAACAAAAAACTGTTTGCGCGCCGATTCCGAAATTGGAAAATAGAAAATTATTGATAAAATTAAGAGTTGTGGAATTTTTCCTAGTGATTTAATTGTAAATGAAAGCTTCTGTTTGTTCGATAGCAACGCAAATGAAATTCACGGATTGATAGGTGCAGACTACACAGGGAAACTCTTTATAGGGGAAGTCAAAAATGTGTCGAGTGGACTGGTTGCGATGAACACATATTTGGGATGGACAATAGTAGGGAGAACGGGGAAAAGTTGTAGTGTAGCACTCTCATTCCCCCTACACTATGATTCACTCATTACACGCCGCCCTCTGGCGAGTGCTTAGAGAGACAGTCAGTTAAGCCTCTGTTATCGTTATGTGTTAACGTGTTTTTTGTCCACTCTCTGTTTGTGTCTGTGTGTAACGTAACCTTATATGTTTTAATAATAAATTATTGTTACACAAGAAGGCTTATCTTAATTAGAACCCACCAACCACCGGTCACAGTAGTACTAATGAAGTAATTTTATCATTTCATGGTAGCAACTTGAAAATTTGTGACCTACAGTCGCTTGACTCACTGGGAATTAAGGAACCGATTATTTCTCAGACGAGGTCGAATACTGAAGAAGCAGCTAAGGGTCATTTTATTCGTTCATTGAAAAGAGAAGAGTGTAGATATCAAGTGTCACTCCAGGTTCATCCTGAATTATCACATAATGATCATATATCCTGTACTATATTTTCGTACTATCATGTATTATATTTTCGGAAGTTACTGCAAAAAAAATGCACATTTTTGTCTTAAATATTCAGTTAAAATTTTAAACCTCTTGGATTGGTTCCCCTAAAACTTTCACGCACATTCTCTGATAAAACTATTATATAAGAAAAGACTTACATTGCATTTATATACAATATCTACGAAATAGCTACATTTAACTTGAATTTAGCCTCTTTACTGAATCATTTGTGTCTCTTTGGCGAGTTTTTGGTGGTTAATTCATGGTTAATAGATGCGGTAAGAAGATCCGAAAATATTTTTATACTTTAGATGATTGCGTTATGCCTATAACCTACGCATAAGTGCAAGCAATGTGTTGTCGAAGTTTTATCGGAATAGGATGAGCGGTGTGATGGCAGCGCTTAAGAGACACATACAGACACACATTCATTTTTACTTATATAGATATGGGATCCCGAGCCAGGGGAAGACCTCCAACCATATGGCTGGAAGATGTGGAAAGATACCCGAGTGTATTGAAGTTAAAGAACTGGATAGAAAGTGCTAGAAAATGCGCATGGTTGAGGTAGCCAAGATCTGCAAGGAGCTGTTGGGCTCATGAAGAAGAACTTTCTCTCATAATTATTACATGCAGGATTACAGAATTATGTAGTTGTTCTAAATGCAGTTTTTAGAAATTAGCCAACACTTAGGCAATTTCACCTACGGAGAAAGTGAAAAACAGCGAATTTCTGATATATAATACCATAGTTATGCGAACAATATTACAAATCTAAATGTAATTTTTAGCAACTCTTTTTTTATATGTGCTTGTATCACAAATGTTTAAAGGGCCGCAGCGATATGTTGGTAAGGTTTCGGAATCGGAAGGTTTCAGGTTCATGTCCCAATTCCCCGAAGAACAGGCGTGTAAGCAGGCCTGGTGCACGTTAAATCAGTCCGGGTCTAACGTTCTTCTGCTAATGTGATGTGGTATGGAGAGGGGATTTCCAGTTCAGATGTCTTCCCCGTCATCAGACCATGGTTCAAAATTACGAGGTTTTGTCCCAAAATTGCCCTAGGGTTGCTTCAAAGTGGTACGTTAATATAATTAAGCTAAACACGATTGTTTACATTAAAAAACTTCTTGCATACAGCCGACCACCCCGCCACCATTAAACGTAGCAGTATCGACAGGATTTGTTGTGGTCGACTGCTGAATAAGTATTGTCCAAACTTACATTGACCGAATAGTCAAACTAACATTCCTTTCCTGATAGTAAACAGCTGTCTTTCTCCCCATCTGCAGTCTCTCAAACAGTTGGAAAGAATTTATCAATCTTCAGCATCATATCCTTCAGGGTTTTGAGTACCATCAGTACTGTACTTAAATCATTATTGACAATCTTCAGGTCCTTCCTTAAGTCTGAGATCTCCATACATTCCATTAAATAGTGGTAAACAGTACCCATTTCTCCACAAATGCATTTATTTTCCTGCTTTCTTCCAAATCTTTGGAAATATGGAGGAAATCTCACATGACCAGATATTATTTGGATTATAAGTGGATGGTATCTATTTATTTTTATTTTCGGATTAGGAATAAAGTCGAAAGTTACATGAGAAAATCTAATAAAATGTTCCTAATAAGTGAATTTAGGAAAGAAATAACTATATTTCAAACAAATTTAATTTCGGATAGTTTAGAAAACTAACTAAAAATATTTACCATCTGGAAACAACATTTTTTCAATTTTATTATTTCTTTCATACAGTACCATCTGGTACCTGGCGTGTAGCTGTCGCAGATGAAATAATTTTTTAATATTATTTTAAATTTGATATAACTGTCTTGTTTACTTAATAATGATATCAACAATGAATACATTCATTGAAATTTAATGACTTATAAATAATATTTATTCCACATTTTGACTTTATGACATTGCATTTACATCATTCCACATTTTAACTTTATGACATTGCATTTACATCATTCTACATTTTGACTTAATGACATTGCATTTACATCATTCTACATTTTGACTTAATGACATTGCATTTACATCATTCTACATTTTGACTTTGACTATTGACATTACAGTTTCAGGTAGATAATATATACTTTTTTGTCTTTTGAAAAACAAATTTCTTAGCTGTCCGACTCGTGACCATCCAATTATCCGTGTGAAAAATATGAATTTTCTGGGTTTAAAGCAGTAAGTTGGCAAAGTTTTGTCACCATTGTATGAATGGTACAGCAGTGCATAAAATACGAACAAATAAACTTTTATTTTTATATATTAGATTTAATAATTGCACTTAGCCAGTTATATTCGCACAAGTACACCAATAAGTTGGTAAAGTTTTATCACAATTGGATGAATTGCAGTGCATAAAATACGAACAAACAAAAATTTATTTTTATATATTAGATTTATAGTTTTTAATAGAATTCAGAAGATTATATGTAGGTATGAGAGAAATATGAATTATATTCAATCATGCAAAAAGCAACATATTCACAACATTTGATTTAAAAATTTAATTTTATGTACAATGATTGTATAAATATTGTACATATAAGGAATTAACTAACACTCACCAGGATTTATAGAGCATTCATCTCATAAAAATTGTACAGCAATATCCAAATTTCAAATAATTAAAATAAAACAATTATCAATATATAACATATTTTTTTTTAAAAAAAATATCACTTCACATTTAAACCGGAAATTTATCACAGTTACATATAAATAAATTAAAACACTTACAGAAAACAGTGTTACAAAAAAATTGTTATATCTATATCCTCAACAAAAAAACATAAAACTTTATTTAAAAAATACATTTAAATATTTTTTAAAAAACACAACAGGACGATTTATTTTTCCTGATGAAATCGCCATTTCTTAAAATTAAATTCATAAAACAAATCTAATATGGAGAGATTAAAATATGCATAACATAATTTGAAGTAGTCATTCTTTAATTAAATTCACAAAACAAAACTAATATGGTTGAGATTAAAGCACGAAAAACATAATTTAAAGTCATTAAATTATGTTTCATAAAACAAAACTAATATGATGAGATTAAAATATGAATAACATAATTTTAAAAATGCAATACATATTTCGTGTAAACTGATACAGAGATATTACTAGATTATAGAACAGGTAAAACTGTATTAGGTACATGTAAAACTGCATTTTACATGTACCTACTATACATGCTCAATGTATTTGCTTGTACAATGTTTTAAGCTCATATGAATTCTGTTAATTGCGCCAGCTCTAAAAGAATGGAAAATCATTAACTTTCAGATACTGGTTTGTTTAATATTAGAGCTTCAGTTAATGTAGAATTTATATAAAATGTAGCCGGGTTTTCGCTTGAAGAAGAATAAAATCCATAATCGTTTACAAGTTCTTCATTCATCCTGGTCAACTGAGTGAGAAAGTCTTCAGAGCTTTCATTCCCAAAAATTTGAGAAAATTTTTCTACCACAGCATTTAATTGTCTTGCATCTATGAAATATGTATAAAAAAATTCATTTGATTTAGTAATACATAAAAATTATATGAAAAGATCTGATATTATTTTTTTTGAAAAGGACCTTTCAAAAATCAAACGGCTTTCCCAAAATTATAAAGGATAAGAATCGATAGTTAGAAACATTTAATTTTTATACAGCGGGCCGCGGTAGCCTGGTTGGTAGAGCGTCAGTCTCGTAACCGAAAGGTAACGAGTTCTGTCCTCGTCTCGACCAAAGACCGCCGTGCTGGCTAATGGCAGTTGGTGCACGTTAAATGCGTCGTGGCTGATAAGTCCTCAAAGTTCCCAAAACAAATTTTACCTCTCGGGGTACCGAATCAGGAATGAGTCGGTCTCTGATTCGGATCTAAATTCTGATTTGCGGATGGATGAATGAATGCATGATTGAGTTCGACCGCCCCTTAAAAAAGGGCTGTGTCGTGTGTGTTCGAGCCAAATCGTACTTTCAACTTAACGGTGCTCGTTAACAACGGAAGGCGCACACTTCTGCCTTAATTCGGACGAGTTCCGCTCATCCGGGTTGGTATGACCAAGTGGCATTAGACCCACCACCATTTTTTATACAGTTTAATTTGTTCTTTCAGGATTAATGACTGAAATCCGGAAATTCCTTGTGTTAGGCTCAAATGAAACAAATCAAACCCGCCCAGTGGCAGATAGATGAAATGTGAATGGTCGAATTGATGCGAGGGCAGAGGGAAAACTAAAATTGAACCCTGACTACGGTACAATCCTTCCCATGGGGAGCACGTCCCGTCATCGGTAGAAGATCGTTTACCTCACATATTTTCTAAATCCACCCAGCTGGTGAGAAGCAACCCTTATGCTGGAAACTACATATCTTCATACGAAAGGAAACTAATAGGTAACATAGGAGTTGTGAAATCTATTGATGGATGAAAAGTAGCCAACGATATTTAATGCTATGTATGTTAAGGAAAAAAGATAATATTCAATTAATACCAATATTCTGCATTATCACCAATGGAATGGTTGCTCTTCCTTGGCGGTTTTTCAATTTTTCGGCGTGTATTTTTGTCAAGATAATGTCTTTGAAATGCTCTTCACAGAGAGAAATCGCTCGGTTTAAGATCCAGGAGAAAATAGGGGTTGGGTGATGCTTGTTAATGAACATTTATTTTAGTATAGTGATTCAGTTAACTGAATATTTTACCAGTAACTTGAAAATATAACTTATCTAATGAAAATTCACTCTTTCTGGCAACAACAGGTGTTTTGTCGAAATGCCGGTTACATTTTTCTAAGATATGTAACGTTTTTATATCTAACATTTTACTAAGATAATGTAACGCAACATACCGAAGGCATTTGATATCAAGAAGAATTTCCGTTTCAGGGAATTCTAAGAATTACTTTAAAAAAGGCATAATTGTGATATTTTGCTTTTTATTTTAAATTAAAAACCATGACTAATCGGTCACGGTTTTATGGAGGAAAAAAATGACCGATTTACTGTAAACACGCAATTAATAAAATGATGCGATATTGATGCACGAAACATAGCAGGATTAATAAGTTTCTATAGGAAGGAGAAAGTTTTACGATTTGTTAAAAGAGAGACTTCAAAACATGCCCTGACAAGGACTACAAAATTCCTAAATTCGTCAATATTTTATGTTAGTTTATAAAACGAGATATTGACAACAGCAATAATACATAGAATTAAACAAATAGTGAAATATCAAGTTTCAAATTTGCTTGAGTTTTTTCAGTTCTGAACTTATCATGCATAATTAATCAATGTCTAATTCGAAATACAGCCTCAAAATAATTAAAAAAATATTACATAATTTTTCAATACCTTGAACAGTAATAATCACTTCAAGAAGATCCGAATGTACTGGAATGAGGTTGCCATACATGCAATCTGTACTATCAGCGGAAACAATAGATTGTCTGGTTGCTGAAGACATCTGAAATTCACAAGTACAAATTAATGAAATATAATAAACTGCAATAAGTTTTGATACAGCAGTCTGCCCGGGTTTTGATTATAAGTTAATAAGATAAGATACAAAATGAAGAGAGCTGAATAGACAAAAATTATTACGTAAGTTTAACATTTATATTGCAGACACTTGCAGAGGTTTCGAGACAAACCAATAACGGGTTGATTATCAGTCTGTACTTTTAGAAAAATGTAAAAGCGATAATTCAAAAACATAAAGATTTAAATTCATCAAATTTGATATGGAACTTTTTGACAACGAGTGCAGTATTGAGTCCAATTTTCATTTCAACCGGTTGAGAAAAACGTGTCTAAAATATAAATTCAATTTTTGACGATACAAACCTCATGCCAGAGATTAATTACCGAAACACTTCCCAAGGATGATACTACAGACTCAGTATAAATGCTAAATTAACAACAATATTTCTTAACTATTAAACACTGTCATGTATCTTTGGCATGATAAGCGTATTAAAGATGGTAAAAGTGTAATTCAGTGTGTCTGTGTTTCTTTCTGAGCCAAGGATGCCAAGTCACCAATAAAGATGGCTGACAAAATAAACAAACACTTCTGTAAAACAGTTACGATTGTCCCATTCTGCATTAAAATTATGATCTTTGCTAATAAATATTGGTGTGTATGAGATTTTTTTTAACCTTTTGGAACACTATCGCTGCTTATTTGAACAATTTTGAAGTAAAGAAGTTTTGACAAACCGGCTACTTCTGTCTGTTGTGTAGGGATCAAAAGTTCGAGCATACAATGCATTCGGCATTTGAAGAAGACACCGGGCAGAATTCTTTAACTTAAATAACATTCTACTGCTTTGCTAGCAACGGGAGAGGGAACCTAGTAGCTTTGTTAGCACATTGAATATAAAGATTGTGTGGCTAACAAGCATAGTACATATTCAAAAGAAAGAAGCAATCAAACCATTCTCCATACTAAATTTCAATCTAGCTTCCTTTTCCCAAATTCATCTATAAGACCATTCCCGGGTTTAATTATAATTTTAGATCATCCGTTTTAAACTATGAATTCAAAGCTTCTTTCATATTTTGAATGTATAAATAATGAAATTAATTTCATTAAGAAAACAAATGTTATAAACATACCAGAAAAATAAATATTTTAGGTTTTCCTATAAGACTACTGCACACATTTCCTGTAAACTTTTCAACTATCTTTCGCATGTGGAAATACTTTCCTCTACTGTCATACAGGCGATCGTCTCTTGATTGACAGGCGATAAAGGAAATCAAGCAGTCTGTATCTGAACATCTTTCAGAAGCAGCTGAAACGGATTATAAATTCAGAATTATTCAAACACAGTATGGTGATTTTGTATTAATTTCATTTCCTTTCTATCTTGGGTACAACTTTGATATATCCCCCACCCCCCAAAAAAATTACGCGCTAAATTTGGCACTCCCTACGGATTTTTTAGGGTTGTTGTTTCTTATTTTGGCATTGCCAATTTAGGTCTTTTCAGCTTTTAGGTTTTTGCTGTTGCCAAATTTAGTATTTACTTGTATTTTTGCATTATTTGTATTATGTATTAATTATTTGTATTTAGCGAGAATCCATCTTAGCGAGAAAAAAAAGTCGCCAAAACAGATATTTTGCTTGGTGAGAAAAAAAGTCGCCAAATTTCCGATTTGAGGGGGGGGGGGTATCAAAGTAGTTCTCTATCTTGATATAACCTAAAACCCTAAATAAAATTCGGTACTTTTCAATTATACCGGCTCAAATCTCGCCAAGCAGACTTTTTGGCGACAACACACAGTTGTCATTTTGGCGCAGGCGACAAAATGACGTGACTTTCTTTAAAAATATATCGGCAAAAGGTCACTGTTGGTGATATTCCGTTTGGCGTTGGTTGCACCATTATTGGCGATTTACCTAAAATTCAAACTGACGTAAAACATAATTCTTTTAAATAAGTAACTTTTAAATGTGGTGGTGGCTCTAATGCCACTTTGTCATACCAAGCACGAATGAGCGGAGTTCTTTCGAATTAAGGCAGAGGTGTACGCCTTTCGGTGTTAACGAGCACCGATAAGGTGAAAGTAAGACTTTGCTCAAACACACACGACACAACCCTTTTTAGGGGGCAGCCAAACTCATTCATGCACTCATTCATTCATCGGCAAATCAGAATTTAGATTCTAATCAGAGACCGACTCATTCCTGATTCAGTACCCCCAGAAGTATAGTTTGTTTTGGGAACTTGGAGGACTTATCAGTCACGACGTATTTAATGTGTCCAACTGCCATTAGCCAGCACGGCGGTCCTTGGTCGAGACGAGGACAGAACTCGTTACCATTCGATTATGAATGGTCGCCAAATTTCCGATTTAGGGGGGGGGTATATCAAAGTAATTCCGAACAGAATCCCGGCATAGCCCCACAACTATGCTGCTATAATTCGGAAACTTCGCTCTGTACTCATAAACGCGTAACCTTATCTTGTTCGTTACGACTGGATCTTCTTATGAACGATTTTTGAGCATTTTCATTCGACCTGTCTTCCCTTTTTTGACGATTTCGTTTCAAAATCGATGCGATTCGGCTTAAAATCATCGTAAAAAATGCTGTCCTTTTTGAGTGTTTATTTTTTTGTTTAGAATGTTTTCAAACCGATACAAGAATAGAGTTCGTTTGAAATCTTATCAAACAGCTCGTTGATGTTCCCGATTGAGGTAGAAGTGTTGCCAAATAGTTATTTACAAATTCCGTCTGATTATGCGTACATGTAGGCGTTTTTTTATACAGAGATTATTTAACATTTTGGAGAAATGGCAGCCCTTTATGAACAATGGCTCAATAAATTCAGAGTACACCTTACTTTTACCCGATAAATCCGACCTTTAATATAAATAACACATTAACAAGAAATGCTAATATGTTTTTATTTTTATACATAACAAATGGTTTAATCTATACTTATAATAAAGCTCAATGTGTGTGTGTGTGTGTTGGCGCTCTACAGGCCAGACCGTTGGACCTACAGCTACTAAATTTAGTACATGTATACCTTGGAGGTCGGGAATGTGCACCTAAGAGCCCTTTTTTCGATTTTTTAATTAGAATTAGAATTAATTAAAATTTAAGCGAAATTTCCACATTTTCCGCTATAACTTCCAAAAATATTTTTGCACAAACATGATTTTTACATCATTTTAAAAATAAAAACATTTAATTTTTTTTAATGGTATCAGTGTTTTAATGTATAACTTTAATGTTTAATGTATGCCTCTATTTTCAACGAGTTTTTAAAGAAATATTTTAACCGTGTTTTTTTTTACCACGTGACTGGATAAAATAAGAGAAAACAATGACGAAAGTTCAAATTAAAAAAAAAACTATCATCGTAAATCAAGTCTAAAGAAATGCAACTTTTAGCACGTGACTGAATAAAATAAAAGAAACATAAAATGTGATATTTTCTAAAAAAATAAATGAAAAGCAAAGGTTTCTGTAATCGTTTGCAACACCTAAATCATTTATTCAACAAATCTTCTTTATTTATGGTAAACCTGATTGAATTTAGACAGGATATGCATTGAAATCCCGACTTAATGGCATATTTCTATAATCGTTTGCAATATCTGTATCATTAATTAAATATTTTTTTTCCATTATAAAATGTGATATTTTCTAAAAAAATAAATGCAAAGCCAAGGTTTCTATAATCGTTTGCAACATCTAAATCATTTATTCAATAAATTTTTTTCGCTTTCTTTAAAAAAACATATTTAATAATTTGGCAGCATCACGGAAAAAACATTTTTAATTTCTGGCCAATCAATGCCCGGAATTACTTCAAGGATAATGAATATGTGACTTAATTGAAAATTTTAGAACGCATTACTCATGGCGAACCAGCTGGTAGCCAAAGGCGGCTAGTTTAGAATAAAAATAAAGAAAAATCAACGAAAAACTCCTAAATTGAAAAGTCTCAGAAGCATTTTAAATAAACATACTTGGAATTTTGCCTCAAAAAATTGAGAGTACACCGAGTAAATTTTTGCAATATGTCGTATAAAAACAAAGTTTCACATTAAGTTGTATGTTTTTTGGCTCATATAAGGGTCTCTAAATGTTGTGGTACTGATTCGAGCCATTTTTAATAGTATCTGAAGGCCTAAAGGTATATGAAGGTTTTTCTTGCCCACTTGTTTTAAAAGAGTTTTGTTTCTAATTTTGCGTTTTTGAACTACTTTTAAGGCCCACGCAATATTTAAAGGCAGTGATATCAGGGTATTGTGCCTGATATCACCTGTGGTGAGGTATGTAATTGCTGTTTACAATGAAAATACACCACATTTCGATGTTACGTGCACTCTCTTTGGGGTTGTTGCCCTGCTGGAAAATGGAATTCCATCTTACACTATTAATACTTTCCTTTAGATTGCTGCGACCATATTGTTTATCCAACTTGCTGCAGAATCTTTTCAAATCATTGGCAGAAGTGCTGATACTGTGCGAAATGCCATTAGAAAAGCTAGTATAAAAATCGCATTGTTTGAGAGAAACCGCTCATCAGCTTGAAAATTCAGAAAAATCCTTTGAACTTTCCAAAAACTCGTCAATTGAAGATCAATAACTTTTGAGAAAAAAGTTAATATTTAGTAATGAAAGAAAACTCAACATATTTGGTAGTTACAGTCATCGCACTGTATGGAGAAAGCCTAATACTATTTTGGATTCAAAAAATTACGCTCTGCAGCTAAACGTGGTAGTGACTCCGTCATAATTTGAGGCTACATGGCTTCATCCAGGGCAGGAGATTTAATTCTTACAGATGGCATTATAAAGTATAAGGTTTAGTTGGTTATACTTCGCAGCAATCTAAAAAAAAATTGGGTTTGGGTAGAAATTCCATTTCAGCAGGACCACAACCCCAAACAGAGTGCACGTAACGTCAAAATGTGATGTCTCTTACATTGTAAACAGGAATTGCACCACCATAGTACCCTGACCATTGAATATTCGTAGGCTATACTCGAAAAAGTGGTTCAAAAACAAAAAATTAGAAACAAAACCCATTTAAAACAAATGTTGCAAGAAGAATGGGATAAAATATCTTCAGATACCTTCAAAAATTGTTCGAATCATTGCTACGACATTTAAAGACGTTTATGAGAATCAAACAACTATGGTGAAACTTAATTGCGAAATATTGCAAAAATTTCATTAGTGTATTCTCAATTTTTTAGGGCAAAATTCCGAGTATGTTTGTTTAAAATTCTTCTGAAACTTTTCAATTTAGGAGTTTTTCGTTGATTTTTTCTTTATTTTTACTCTAAATTAAACCATTTGTTATGTGTAAAAATAAAAACATGTTTGCATTTTTTGTTAATGTGTGATTTATATTGAAAGTTAGAATTATCGAGTAAAAGTAAGGTGTATTCTCAATTGTTTGAGCCACTGTATTTTATATCAGGTATTGATGAAAGAAAACTTTAAATCCATTTTTTCCCCTGTTATATTTTTTCTAATATACTATTTTTCGAAAACCATAGGCATTTTTAAAAATTAAATGGTGTGAAATCTTTATAAATGATCTAAAATCTATTGCTTTATAAAATTATCTCGAAAAAGTGTAGAGTTTATTTTTAATAAAATACAAAATTAATATTAGTGTATTTTTTAGAATTTTTTGAGTATTTCGTAATAAAAAATTATAAAAATTTAACTATCATTAACAAGGGAAAAATCCATTAAAGATTTCATGTAGAAAGTTGGAAGCTATTTTGAAAAAAAAGTGGTGTTAGAAAAATCAACATTTAAAAAATTTTTAGGACTGTAAAAAATTTTTAATTTTACAAAATGTAAGAACAGCATATATATAGAGTAATATTCTATATAAAATATAATTAAAATGGAATTTGGAACATTAAAATTTAAAAAAAAATTAGCACTACGTCGCCTTAATCTTATACTGAACAATCTGTTTCATTTAAAATGCAACAAATTCAACAATACATTTCTGATTGTATTTTCTGATATTTTTACAAGTTTTCAAATAAAAAAGTTTCTTTTTACCAAGTATTCAAAAATGTCTCATTTACAGTTATTTAAAAAGAACTATAAATTAAAAAATTACCTTCTGTTTAAATCTTCTAAGACTTTTGTTGATGTTTTATTTTATCAACTTTTAAGCGAATAAGAGTGCTATCACAAATATAAACATGGAACGAATTATAAAATTCGCAAAAGAGAATAGAATCAGTATTAAAAAAATGTGAAACATTTTATACAAGAAATCTAAAATGTTTTATGCAAATAAATCATATTACTTTAATCAAAAAACTTTTTTTTACCTTCTCCCAAGAAACTCATTAATTCTTTTTCGGTCCAATTTGGGAACTGCTCTCTTCCATAGCCCCTGACACTTCCGTATAAAATACACATTTTATCAAACAAGCAGTTTGGAAAGTTGTTTTCCTAAAAAGAATTTCTAAATTATTTATTCGAACGGAAATATTTTTTGTTTAATATAAGAGCATTTCACAACAATTAATATTTGCAGAAATTGGCTAAAAAAAGATAGCCAGTTTTTGCAAATTTAAAAATGGTTGCACCTCAAAGGAAAGTGACCAACTCTCTGGGAAGCTATAAACTATTCTGGTTGCCACGAGTGAGGAAAATTTGATTAAAACATGATCTGATAGCGAATAGTAGAGTACTGTCAACAAACTCTATGTCGACTTTGTGAGCGTAATTCGGCGAAAAATTCGTATGGTGAAATAAGTAAGATGTGTAAAATGAATATAATATTTCAATCCTGATTATGTTTTTACAAACCTGTATTGCTGCTTCCTAGCACGGTTAGTTCAATCATCGGAAAGACTAATTTACAATTATCTGTATTGATGCCACTCGGCTGCAGAGTCAGTGATCTCAGAGATTATCTACAAATTTGGCGACAAAATAGATAATGCTGGAAACTTCGAGAATTTTCACAATTCATCCAATAGGAATTGAGATAGAACCAGACACTGAGCCTGATTGGCCCGCCTCCGGGAAACTACAAAAGGACGGCAGCCTCAAGCTGAAGGCAGTGTTTTCAGTTCAACTCAGGTCAATAGTTGAACAAGCTCTCTCTCTGAGGACTTCGACCTGTTTATCGCCGTTGTGTTGCGTTGTGCCATTGTCTGCTGTTGTGTGTTGATTTTGTGTGTCTCCGGCTGTCAGTTTGCCTGCGTATCAGTTACTTCACGTTAATAAAGTCCTCGTTTGCCACAGAAGTCTGTTAACTGCGCATCTCTACACAATCACAACAGAAACCTGTTAATTTTACGCACTTACAGGTGAATGTTCCGTAACAATGTTATACATGCTATTGGTCCTACCTGTTAATATCTAAGGTGGAGTAACAGGAAAATCCATAGGCAGAAGTAATATGATTAATGAGAGTATAAATAACAAATCTAATATTCTTAAATTGCTGCCTTTTGCATATGATCTTTCTCTAGAATATGTATAATTTACAATACATCAGAATTCATCACCATGCCGTGTTACCACTGTATGTAAAACAACTGCTTTCAAGATAATAGCATTTTGTCATTGGATATACCAGACTTTAATGTAGCCAAAACTGACCATGGAGGTCTGATAGTGAAGCCTCGTCTTCAGAACGGGTGAGATTCAGGTTGGAGACCCGATTCTAATTAAAAACCGTAGTGCAAGTAGATTTGGCTCACGTTCTAGGCATTGAGTCCAAATGTCCTTCTGTTAGAGTGATGTGGAAGTTTGGATAGGGGTGCCGGTTCCGGTGTCGATCTTGCCGGTTCAGAATTACGAAATACACCCAAAAATAGACGAAGGCCGTAGTGCTGCTTTAAAACGACATTCATACAACTAAGACATTACTACTAATACTTAATCCTGATTTTTTTCGTTCCATTTTCTGTAATAAAAAAATGAAGACTCAGCTTTTGTTTTCTGTCGTATAGATTTGAGTATAAGGTGCCTTTTAATACAGTTTTTTGAAACTTTTTGTATTCACAATTTAAGTTTAACTTCAAAAGCAAGTAGATTTGAAAACTTTTCTAAGTTCGGCAATTTTCAAATACAGCTGCTCTTTCCTGTGATACAACAGGATGTATAAAGACACAGGTTGAAAATTAGGAAAGCCATTAGGGTCAAAATACATCAATTATTTTATCGAAATTCTTAGCAACTCTTAATCCTGGCTGCCTAAATGGTCACCAAGGATAGTTAGGACAATATATTGTAGTGTGATTTTGAACTAAAAAGGAGCAAATTACGGAAGTATAATAATAATTGATATGAAGCACGTTGAAATACAAAATCAGAATATAAAAGATAAAATTAGTAATACCGTGTTGAACAAAAGAAGAAATCTGATATTCGAAGCATCTCCAATTTTATATGTTTTCTTATCTGCAACTGGCTTTTCTGTGCTCTTCAAACCCAATCTTAAAGAAAGCGAAAAAAAATATTAATAGATAAAAATGTTTTAAATTAAAAGAAACTCATCTAAAACTAATCAATGGCATCATATAAAAAAAAAGCTATTAAAGTAAATATACGTTTCACATTTATTTATATTCGATATGTATAATTATGCTTTTAAATTAAAATACTTCAATAAGTTCAATGTCTTATGTGTTGTGAATGTTTTGGAAAAGAAGTGCCATCTCAGGTCCCTGCCTCGTCCTCTAACAGACGTTCAGAATTAGAAGTCTCCTATTAGTATGCCCCGCATTGCTTCCAAACAAAGCATTAAAATAATTAAACTAAATAAATTCGTAATTTGCTGCTAATGAATTGTCCGATGAAAATCGGTTGTATAATCAGGACGTTAGACCGATTCTATTTCAATTTTTTTGTTTAATTTTCATCTTTGGGATTTCCTTTCAGATCAAAGCCTTCAGTACGCACTTTTTATCTATTATCTTGTATTTTCTCATACACTCAAAAAATGCAACATCAAAAACTCAAAATGTAATCTATTTTACTATAAAATTCTGTTAAACTTTAATCGATTAAAACGGCGTCTTAAATGCATATTGTTTTTCTTTATTACTCTGATGTACCAGAAAAAACTGTCATTCCAATCTAACACCATGTAGAACCGCCACGAAATGCAGAAGTGCTCCAAACGCAGCTTGGAATAGATTAGACTAATTTGTAAAATTGATACCATGATTCCTGCAGGGCAATCTACAAAGCCATAGGAGTGCGAAGTAGTGGAGAGCTCCTAAGGATATCAAGTTGCAAAACATCCCAGATATGCTCGATACTGTTTATTTCAGGGGAATTCGGTGGGAAAGAAAAGGAACGAAATTCAGAAGAATGCTGCTCAAGTCACTCGGTAGCTACTGTATATATATGGGGTGGCTTATTATCCTTTTGGAATTTTCCACGACCGTCGGAATGCAACAGGATATGAATGGATGCAGATGGTCAGAAAGGATGTTAACGCCTCCTTGACCTGCCATGGTTGAATTTTGACGTATCAACGATCCCATTTCATGCCAACTGCATACACCATATACAATCACAGAGCCTCCACCAGATCGAATAGTTCCTTGTAGACATGAAAGATCTAAGAATTCATGGCTTTTTCTCCACACCCGTACACGGCCATCCACCCGATACTATTGGAAATTTGACTCGTCTGACCAGACAATGTTTTCCCAATCATTAAGAGTCCAATGACGGAGTTGGCGAGCCCAGGCAAGGTGCAAAGCTCTGTGCCACTGAATCAATAATAGTACAAGAGATGGTCTGTGGCTGTTAAAACCCATATCATTTAGGGCACGTTGCGCAGTGCTTACGCTGACACTTGTTAATTGGCCTTCATTCAAATGCGCAGCAATATGAGGAACTATTGAATGTCTCTTTCGCATAACGATTCCTTTCAGCCGTCGATGATCCTATTCTGTCAAGGTCTTTTTTTCGGTAGCACCACAAATTTTACCGGAAACCTCATATTCAAAATACACCCTTGAAATAGTCGAGAGCGAAAATCCAGATTTCATCGCCACTTCGAAAATGCTAAGACACATCTCTCTTACGCCGACGATTATTCCCCTTTGAAAATAACTTAAATCCTGATGACTTGCCCTTGAACAGCAAGATTTGATATATCGGCCGCGGTAGCCTGGTTGGTAGATTGTCAGTCTCGTAACCGATAGGTAACGAGTTCTGTCCTCGTCTCGGCCAAATACCGCCATGTTGGTTAATGGCAGTTGGGGAACGTTAAATATGTCGTGAATGCAAAGTCCTCCAAGTTCCCTTAATAAATGATGCCTCTGTGGGTACTGAATCAGAGATGCGTCGGTCTCTGATTTGGATCTCAATTCTGACTTGCGGATAGATGAATGAGTGTATGAATGAGTTCCAAGGCCCCCATAAAAAGGGTTGTGTCGTGTGTGTTCGAGCAAAGTCGTACTTTCACCTTAACGGTGCTCGTTAACAATGAAAGGCGTGCACTTCTGCCTTCATTCGAAAGATCTACGCTCATTCGGGTTTGGTATGACCAACTGGCCTTAGACCCACGACCACCACCTAGAATTGATAATATAGCCTCATCAGACACCTGTTGTATTATATACGCACTATCAACCGCATCACATTACGCTGACTGATTAAACACTTCCAATGTTTGTTTACAACCTGCCATATTAGTTTTTCTGGCTCATCAATGTAAATTAAAAAACACAAAACTCTCATGTGAGGGATGAGGGAGAATAATACTTTTATTAGTGAGTCTGCGAAAAAGTTTCATGAGTTCCCTTCCCTGATTTTTGAAACTGATTGTTATGTTCTGTATCAAAACTACTTAGGGCTTCATATTAAATTATCGAGACAAAAATACATTTACATCTAAAAGAATTCGAATAATTACCCAGTTTCCATTCTTCTGATATCAAAGTATTTTGTATCAGGCGATTCAAACATTGAACTGTAAAAAAAATATTACTCATTAGAAACTAGCCTATATTAAAAAACAAATAAAAATTAACAATTAATAGTTTAAATGCTTACATCATCAATATACAGGTTGCGTAAAAAATGTATACATATTTTGAATAGTTATAGAAAATTTATGCTCCATTCTAGTATTCAATTCCTGTAAATGAAAAGCTTAAAGTTTTGTTTGAAACATGAATGCACTTTTCGATACAAATGTGATTACTGTTAAAAGTGGTGGCCTGCAGAATCAACACATTGCTGAGTAGGAGTCACCATTGATTCCGTACATCGTACTGACCTGTTCAGTGGGATTTCTAAGCACGCCGCTTAAATCTCATTCTAAAGTATATCTAGGTTACGTGGTTTGCACTTAAAAGTTATATTTGAAAACATTTGAAACTTCGTACGTTCTTGTTCCAAAACAAATAAATTACTTTCTTTAAAACTTAAGACTTACAACAAATATTTTTTTTAAATTACTGCACATAAGAGACTTTGATCCATATTAGAATTTCGGAATATCTAATATTCTGTGGTGAATTTCATAAAAATAGTAATACATTTGTGCAAATATTATGATTGGTTGCTTTGCATTAAATTGATTTGATTTGTAATGATATGAAAGAATAAATAATCCCAAGAGAGTGTTTTTTTAAATACAAAATTTTATTCCCTTTATGAAAAATAGAATTAATATGAATGTTTTGCAATTTAAATCTTATTTTAATACATGAATGAATGAAATAAAATTTCAATACTCACATGTTTTTATTAAATTCCACTTTAGTTGTCAGGCTTGAAGTAAAACACGGCATCTGCTTTTTCTTGTCAATTTTTGTGACAAAAAAGTGAGCTACACGAAAATTTGCTATTGTCAGAATCCGTAACAAATCTAATTCCCCACTAAACTGTTCAATACTACGACATAGTTCATCTATAAAGAAGGATCCGTGCTTTTTCTCCTCGTTAGTTCTATATGCAACTGTGCCTGAATGGCGAATAAAATGAAATCCATATGTAAATAAATGAACACAATGAAATTATATAGAGGAAAAAAAATAATACAAGTTTAGTTCAGTTATATAAACGTCCCGTTGTAAAACAACACCAGGCTATTTTTGGACTGACGTAATTTTAAACGAGGAAGACAATTGATCTGGCACCTCTTCTCTCAGCTTCCACACCAACATTAGTAGGAGGATGCTCAGTCCCGGGGGATTTAACATGCACCATACACGGCGATTCTTCGGTGGAATTGGTTCTCGAATCTGAAACCTTACGACTTGCAAGCTGGGATCATACCATTAGGTCACCGTGGTCCAAAGAAACAATACAAACAGTAAGAGAATGGACATTAGAAAAAAAAACTTGCAAGTGAAAAGTTATAAAACAACTAGTTACTTTTGGCAATTAACTTTTTCACCGAGGATATTGGTTACCGTTCATTTCCTTAAAATCATTTAGATATTACATCATATGGGGAGCCAAGAGGTTAGCCAGGCAGAAAAATTCGGAATCAGCTTCTCGCCAAGGTGGAAAAATTCTAGCCAAACAGATCAAAATACCCCAAAGCAACTAATATAATTAGAAATATAAGGAAACGATTAACATATTTCGGACATCTTCTCAAAAACATTATAACTTGGAGACATTCTCCACCTTGTACCTGCCTCTTCTGTATGGCCATTTATATCTATAAAACCGTAAAATGTAAGTATTAAAGATGTATTATTATGTTTTCCAAATGCTCCGCCAATTGTGTATATGAATCTTTCTAATAGTAAACATTCTCATGACTCTATATCCATTAAAAATGTAAAAGTGTGATTCATCTTATAAATCTGGCAGTATTGAATCTTCATAAGTTGTTTGAAAATGTTTCAAGTAGAAAGTTATTAAGGTATTCGATTACGTTCGAAAGAAAACTTTTCAAAAATTGGATTTTTTAAAAACTACTTATTATTTTTAGATATATTGTCATTTATAAGCATTATAAATACAAAAGAAATATTTGAAAATATAATATATTTTGAGAAAAAGGAAAATGAGTATTAAATTTTAGTGAAACTGAACCAAAACGGTTTACACTCTATACAAAATGGTAATACAGCAATCCTATTTTTCTTTGCAAATAAGTTATAGAATGTAATGATGATTGAAATGAACCAAAATCTAAGAAACATTTTGAGAAGCAAAGACGTTATGGGTAAAAGTATACGTATATATGCATTTTTTCCATCGATTCACAACTTAATATTGTAAAAACACCTATAAGTGAAAAAGTATTTCACCAATAATAAAACATTAGGATCATTTCGTTCCCAATATCATTTAAAACACACCTTGAAATTTTTATTTAAATACCCCAATTAGTTTATGAACTATAATGTTAATGGTGGGGGATTTTTATGAAAATTAAAGTTTTAAATAAATAGAAGTTAAAGACAAATTTTAGCTGAAAAATATGCTTTGTGTAAGATGCTATGTCCGGCCTTCCTTTTTCTAGAAAAATTAACTGTTTTCGAAAGGGTAAAATCTGAAATACAAGAAATAAAAAATCGCCGATGTTATCGATAATCAGTGTTTTTAACGTAGTCGGATACCTTAAATTATACGGCCTGGCCTGGTGGTAAGGTCTCGGCTTCGGAACCGGAGGGTCTCAGGTTCGAGACTCGATTCCTCCGAAGAACCGTCGTGTGAGGGGGTCTCTTGCACGTTAAATCTGTCAGGTCAAACGTCTTCCCTCTGGTGTGGAGAGGGGGGTGCCAGTTCAGGTGTCGTCCTCGTCAACTGATCTTGGTTCAAAATTACGAGGTCCGTCCCAAAATAGCCCTCGTGTTGCCTTAAAACGGGACGTTAATATAACTAAAACTAAACTAAAACCTTAAATTATACAAAATATTTCATTAAATATTTGGCAATCAACTCTTAATATCGAAGAACCAACTGGTCGCCGAAAACGCTGGTTCTTAATAATATCTGATTAATATTAAGTGAATAAGTAATTCAAACTAAAATTACCATCATAGGTAGAATATACAAGAAGAAAATCTAGGAAATCCGGAATGTCTATAACAGGACCAGAATCAGTCGGGTCATATAGCTCTCCGTTTTCTCTACAGGAAACGCCATCTTCCCGACAATTACCACGACAAGCCTAGAATATGAAATTAAGAAATTTATTTCAACTATAAAAAGAAAGTATATGTAATAAATAAATCTGTAGAATAAAAGCATATGTAAATAAACCTATCAAATGAAACGTATGTTATAAATAAACCTTTCAAATAAATGCATATGTAAATAAACCAATCAAATAAAAGCCTATGTATTAAATAAATATAACAAATGAAAGCATATGTAATACATAAACTTGTCAAATAAAAGAATATGTATTAAAAAAACCTATCGAATAAAAGCATGTATAAATAAATAACCCAATAACTCTAAAAATTAATTTTTAGTTGTTATTTTTTTAACATAAAATTGAATCAAAAGTCTAATTGATTCTCTTTGTGTATCAAAATGTTTTTGAAAAAACATTAAATGTAAATCAAAACATAGAATTTTAGCTTCTTGTTTCATCTTATAAATTAAAAAAACATTTGTATGATCATTCTAATATTTTCAAATTTGAATTCTATTACGAACCTGCAATATTATTTCCCTGTGCAATTACTCTCAAACAAGGGAAAAGAGTTTTACAGATATTTTAATAGTTTCTGAATGAAGACCAGCCAATAAACTTCAAACATTTGTCTGTTTTGACGAAGGTCATCGAATATGCGAGAAGATAATTACAAAATATTTCTAATTATAGAAGACTGCTTAAAAAAAGTTTCTACTAATGATTATTTAACTAACAAAATCTGGAAATTTCAAATGAATAATAATAATAATAATAATAAATAGAAAAAATAAAATAAAATTTTTGAACTTCAATAAAACTGTTGAACTTTCAAATAAAAATTATGATTATTTGGAAATGGAATAGATATTATTTTTTCTTCTCCTTTATACGTCATTAAATATCAGTGAAGCCCCTATATCAAATATTTAATTAATATAATTAAAATTTTAACTGAAACTTTATTAATAGCTGAATGTTAAAAAATTAAATAATATAATTTTGACAAAAATTGAATTGGTCAGTGTTCATGCTTCTTTCTGGTGGTGGGTCTAATGCAACTTGGTCATGCCACGCCCGAATGAGCGGAGCTCTTTCGAATTAAGGCAGAAGTGTACGGCTTTTGTTGTTAACGAGCACCATTAAGGTGAAAGTAAGACTTTGCTCAAACACACACGACACAGCCCTTTTTAGGGGGTGGTCAAACTCATTCATCCATCCGCAAGTCAGATTTCAGATACAAATCAGAGACCGACTCATCCCTGATTCAGTACCCCCAGAGGTTTCGTTTGTTATGGGAACTTGGAGGACTTTGCAGTCACAGCATATTTAACGTGCCCCAACTGCTATTAGCCAACACGGCGGTCTTTGGCCGAAACGAGGACAGAACTCGGTACCTTTCTGTTTCGAGACTGGCTCTCTATCAACCAGGCTACCGCGGCCCTATGCTTCTTTCTTCATCTGATAAATAAAAGCTACTCTTGTCTGGATGGAAGGTAAACATAAGTTCTTTTACACCAAACTCACTATCTGGCAGCATAAATTGTTGATTCGAAACAGTCAAAATTAGGTCATGAAAATAATTTTTCATCCTCTAATTTCTGAAATATAGCAATTAAGAAAAAAAATGTAAATAAAAAAAGTTGTTCGGTCTTAATAAAATGCTGATTAGGCTAGTTGAATTTATTTTTCTCTTCAATATTAAGAAAGTAATAGTAAAATGAAAATTTCAACCCCCTTCCCTCATTTTCCACTCACAACAGAAGGACCATTTATGAATTCCCCAGAGATTTCTGCATTTCTAGAAACATATTTCAAACCAACTAAAATTCAAAGAAAATTACTCTGGTTATCCCGTTCACAAGATAAAATGGGCTAATCATTAGATATAGAGAGTGTCTCACAAAGAATGGAGTGTCTAATATTTACAGATTCGGATAGAATACGTCAAAGCGAGTAATTTGATGCATAACATGTGGGGTCCCCAATATAGCGTCATAGTCTAATTAATGTGTGAAGCTTGTGTTATAAAAACTACAAGAATTTTTGTTAAAAAATGAAAATCAGTGTTTATTCACAACTTTCAATACAACAAATTTGAGAATTGTCGGACGTTCTAATAAATGATAGGGCGAAGTGTGGAACCGAAATTCGCAAAACATGTGATCCAATTTTCTCAAGCCGTCCAATGCTCAGGCCCCTGTGAGATACACTGTATCTTTCCCCATGGGTTAAGATCCGGTAAGTAAGGTGGCTTCGATCACATTGTTTGGTTCTATAATGAAATCCAGCCCGGTCAATCTATGGTGAAAATATTATGCTGAAGTGATTGAAGTTTCGCTGAATGCGGTGAGGTTTAGCATAATCTTGAATAAACCAATAAATATATATCTTTCGTACGTGCTTTTGATTGGCGTGCCGTCATTTATGTTGTGATAGCAATAATCTCGTCTTATACATTATGATTTGGAGTACAAACAGTCGGATTTATAATGAACGTTCTTCGTGTGATTGGACTTTGACGCTATATTAAGGAACCTCACAAATTATACACCAAAATACTCGTTTTGACTTGTTCTATCTGAATCTGTAAACATTAGAAGCTGCTTACCTTGCACTACACTTGTATTTATATATATAATATAAACTTTTGAATAAAGGCTGGTTTTAAGTTCTACACTTCATATATGTAAGGAACTGAAGAAACTGAGCAAATGAAATGAAACAATGGTTGTCTTGTCATGAGAACCATTACAATAGGAAGTTTTCCTACAGGAATCTACTTAAAGATTTAATATGAGCTTCAAAAATAAATTCTAAATTATTCAAATCTAAGTATTTTGCAGTATTGTGTTGTCAATTTTTAAAAATAGTTGCTTACAAGTTATCATAATTTCATAATTTCTTTAATACTTGAACTAAGAATAGTACAAACTGAATATAATTTCAAATTCAGTAAAGTGAAGAGTAAAGTTAATTAGAATTATAATCGAATGAAGATAGAAACATTCATTAATTATTTTATATTCAAATATCTGGGATATGAAAGGATTTACTAAATAATACAAAAGTATACTACTTGAAAAATAAAAACTTTTGGTATCCCAGCAAGATTTTGGCAGGCTGAACGCGAAAAGCATTTTAGAATTTCATTTATTTCTATACTTCCGTCCTTCATTTGCAGTCTTCCCTGATTTCCATGAGACAAAAAGCAGCAGATAAAACACTTGTGGTCTTTATTGGCTCTTCTGGCGGCTATGAAATAAAATAAAATATTAATACATACCAGGTAAAAGGCTATCATACATATAAAATTAAAACACAAAGTGTGTTAAAAAAAGAAGTTACATATGTTCTCCCCACAGATGACATCATGCCAAAACAAAAGGTAAGCTTGCACAGGCGATAATTGAGTTCCATGACTTCCAACGGTAGTAATTTCATTCGGAGATTGAAATTGCTAGCATTGTATGAGAAAAAAAAAAGAGCGTCAGCAGGAAAATTACTCCAACATTGAGATACGCAGAACACTATGGTTTATGTGGGCAAAACTTTTACGAGTCGGAGATTCATCGTGAAATATTTGCAGTGTATGGACCATGTACAATGCCATGTCCAGCCTTTACGAAATGGTGCTAGCAATTCGTAGACGTTCCCGTGGACAATTGCAAGGAAGGTCAGCAACGGTGAGCACATCTTTCCTAAGATTTGGAAGAACGCAGGAAAATAAATGCATTTGTGGAGAAATGGGTACGGTTTACCACTATTTAATGGAATGTAAGGAGATCTCAGAGTTAAGGAAGGACCTGAAGATTGTCAATAATGATTTAAGTACAGTACTGATGGTACCAGGTAATCTCAAAACCCTGAAGGATATGATGTCAAAGATTGACAGTTTCATTCCAGCAGTTTGAGAGAGTGCAGATGGGGAGAAAAAAAGCTATTTACTGCCCCGAAAGGAATGTTAGTTTGACTGTTCGGTCAATGTAAGGTTGGACAATACTTATTCAGCAGTCGATCACAACACATCCTGTCGATACTGCTACGTTCAATGGTGGCGGGGTGGTCGGCTGTATGCAAGAAGAAGAAGCAATGGTGAGCCTATCAAACATGGTGCTGCGGGTAGAAGACCTTATTCTCACCAATCGCAGCTTAAGCATCGCACACATTTCACAGGACTTGGAAATATTCATTGGTAGTACTGATTCCATTTTTTAAAACCATGATCAGGTTCAGACAGCTGTTCTAAGCTGGCTCTAGGACCAAGGAACGATTTTCTATAGTCAGGGCATCGAACTATTAGTGCTACGTTGTGACAAATGTCTCCAATGGCTGGGGGATTACGTTGAGAAATAGTGTGCTTGTATGTGTGTCATATTGCATTGTAGTGGACTTTTCAAAAAAATATTTATTGGGGAATGGGAACCATTGACACCTATGTGTACTGACTCCGAAGACTGCGCAGGTCCATCGAGGACAAAATACCAGGGTTACTCATGAAGGGTGGGGTTCTGCTCCATGATAACATGTGTCCACACTTCTCCAGGGCCACTCACACAGAACTTGGCCAAGTTTAAGACGGTCAAGTTAGTTCGACCATCCGGCCTTCCTGCGAAATTCATGTGTTTGGTCTCCTGAAATAGCATCTGAAAGAGATGCGCTTTAACTAGGACGGAGGACTCAAAGACACTGTGAAGGACTGGGTTTTGTCAGGGCCCCAGGAATTCTGGGATCAAAGAATGATTTAGGCTCGTTAATCAATGGATCGTTGTTCTCAGACTTATGGTGTATACTTTGAATAAAGTCTTCATTTTTACTCACAGTATCGTTTCATACCTTTCATTTGAACTCCCGTTGTAATAACCAAGAAAACAACCTTCTAACAAGAAAATGTAGTGAAAAAATTAATTCGACTGAATTTAATCTGTACTCAGCTGTAAGATATAAAAAAAGATCAGAAATAAAGGTAGTAATAATATTTAAAAGAGAAAAATAATTATTTTCTTGAAAAAAATTAACAGGAATATCACTTGTTAAAATTTAGGTTAAAGAGTATCAGAACGTGTAAAAAAATTATTTTTCAATAAAAATACAGAGCGAATATAATTAAACTTCCCCTATAATCAGCATCATACAATGCAAACGGGTGAACGAAATTTGGCTTATAGACTATAAACGAGATGCTGTTTAGGGATTTGGAAATAAAATTAGCTCCAAAATGTCCACCAGAAGATGAATTTTCCGGAAAAACATCAATTTTAGCACAATAAACAACCAAAACGGAATGTAGAAACAATATTAATATTTATTGACTATTTTTTTCACCTTGTCATCGAACCATATTAAGTAAAGATAAGTAAAAAATAAAAGTACTCTTTGAGAAAGATAATTCAATTTGTAGAAACAAGAACAAATGAGGACGAAATAACACAAAGGAAGCTGTTGTTAATCGTGTCCAGGATGTGATGTAGGGAAAGATGCTCCACCCTCATTCCCCTGCAAAATTTCTAGTCAATGGACAGTGTGTTTGTTCAACAGCAGATCGTAACTGATCAGTTGTGATGCTTCGCATATGAAGCTCTTTAAGTCATTCAGCGTCGCAAAAAGATACCGTCATTATTACAGCCGAAAACATCGACATGAAACGGGGCAACGACTGCAAACATTTCTTATCCAAACTTGTTTACCATAGACCTTCCTCTTGTTAGCCCTCAAATTTCGACATTTGTTTTCGGTTTTACATTTTATTACTCATAAATCTTGTTCTAGATTGATAATATTGTTTCTATATTCAGTTTTGGATGTTTAATATGTTAAAATTAATGTTTTTTTCCGGAAAAAAGAGCCATCTGACGGACAATTTGGGACTTCTTTCTTTCTGAAATTCCGTGAGTACATTTTTTGTAGTCTATATACCAAACTTCGTTGCAATTCGTCCACTCGTTTGCGTTGTAGAATGATTTTTATAGGAGACATTTAATTTTATAACCACTCTGTATTCTGAGTTGATATTTTTTATTCTTGATCCACTCAGGATTTAATAATTCTTATAGATAAAAATTCAAATAGTATTTCAAAATTGAGTTATAAAAATGTCTCACTGTATTTCAAAAACTCATAGATTAGAACGATTTTATTCTTTTTATTTGAAAATATTGTCACGCAGATAGAACTCAAGAAGACACAGGAAGTAAAATCAATTTATTATCTCAACTCTGAGCTAAGAACACTGTGACTGAGAGATCTTCAGCTTTTATACAAGTAGAGAAAATTCCAGAATACATTTCTAGAGATTGTAAGAAAAGTCCAGAGCACTTATCTGGTAAATTGAAGAAAGGTCCAGAATCTTCTAGAAAACGAAATAAAGAGAAAAACAAATCAAGGAAAGATACTTGAACAAGTTTAAGTCTACTGGCATTGGAACACATGATTTCCTGACTATGAGCCCAGCATCATAACCATTCAGCTATGCAGTCTCGGTAATGTTTCGTTTCATTGCGGCAGTATTTTATGAAAAGAAATCTGTTTTAATTATTAACATTGCTACAATTATAATCATGATTAATATTAATATTGAATAGATATTTATAGATGTAATTTTTTAAAAATATCGCACTTTTAATCAATATCTTATCAGTACATTGTTTAAAAAGAAAAAAAAAGTAATCAATGAATTTCAGAACCATAACTTTGGTTTTGGGGAAACCCAGTAAAAGATAACAATAACCCTAATCATAATAGTAATCCATCAGATACTTGATACTGTAATTTTTCTATTGTATTCAGTTTCACCATTTTATCTAGAATGGGAAAACTAGATAAGGAAATATTCAATGTATCCCTATTTTTTCTTTTTTTTCCAAACTCTGGACTGCATAAATCGCTTTGGTGGTAGAATTTTTTAACTTCCTCTAAGAATAATTGAAAACTCTGGAACATATAGAATACAGATTGTCAATGAGCAGAAAAACATTTCCAGCGATGTGAAAATCAAATGACTTAAGAATTAGCTGGCAAAAGTTCATAATTTTGAAATTTTCAAAAAAAAAACCCAATATTTTATTAATTTTAAATACTTAACATTATTGATATAGTATTCTACTAAACACGAGTGAATAAAAAAAATGTACACGCACCTTGAATCGTCACAAAAAAATTATGTTCCATTCTACAAGGTTCTTATACTGTAAATGAAACGCTTAAAATACAATTTGAAACATGAGTGCCCTTTTCAATGCAAATGTCATTACTGTTCAATATCATTACCTGAAACATCAATACCAAAATCAAAATCACCATGGTGGCCTTCAGGATCAATGCATCTCGGAGTACGTGTCGCCACCAATTCCGTACATCGTACTAACGTGGCCAGTGGGATTTCTGAGCACACTACTTCAATCTCATTTCAAAATGCGTGCGTATGTACCTTGCCTTTACTTTTTCCCAATCTTCTTCAGTTTTAGTTTTTTATTCTTTTTAATTCCAATTAATAATTAATTTCTTTTTTATTTTATAGATTCAGATCTTTAAGTATTGGATTTTTTCTACTTGCCTCCAGTTTCCCTTTTTATCTGCGTACCTTACCTTTACTTTTTCCCAATCTTTTTCATACCTCTCCAGATCTTTGTTCACTATTGTTACTAATTTTCCACTCATATCTACCTTATTTTTCCTCCCCCCCCCCTTGCCAGCTTATCTACCTTTTTTATTTTTACCAATTCAGAGTAATCAAATAACTTACATACTTTAATCAAATGGAAAACGTTTCGATAAATATATTGTTGATGTATATTATTAGTAAATAGCACAATCTATAATTCCTGGAAACGATCATTTATTCTTTTATCGCTTACCCTCCCATTGGTAAGAAAAAACAGTGATTTTACAGCTTTTTATAATCTTTTGGAAAAACCATTTGCAGGATTCCAGCAAATTAATATCATAAGAATTAATCCTTGCCTTCTCCCTCGAACTTTCTCGCAATCCTAAATTTTACCTAAAATCTTTAATCCAAATCTGTCTTTAATGGAGAGTCATCTGTCAGCGGAACTGATATAAGTTTGTAAGATTTGGAATTATTCTCATGCTTCATATTTTATTTTATTAGAAGTAGACTGTATTTCTATTTGATTAATAATTTCGCATTTTGAAATGCCAAAATATGATTATCGTTATATTTTTTAATTTTTTAAATGAAATATCCAGTCTATAAACACATAAATATTTTGTACAGAGATTAACCAAAATTAACACAATATTTGTATTTGTCCTCATTCGTGCAATAAAGTGTTGGCAATCCTACCAAAACACCTTTTGGCAGTTAAATTTTTGGGTTGGTAACGATAGGCGATAGAAAAACATGTTTTCATCGCTGAAAAGTAATGAAAGTCTTACGACCACAGTTCAAAAGTTTGTGAATTGGTCCCTCAGATCCTTTGATCGTTTGACATCATTGGATTTCATTTTATGAGTTTATTGAAGTCAAGGGTCTATGAAAACATATTAACATGAATGCGTACGTTGAAGGCAGAAATTCAATGTTGAATCAACGAAATTCAGCCACATTTAGGCAAAACGATCATGGAAAATTTCAATAAAAGAATGCGTATGTGCCATCAATGCTTTTTATTTTATTTTATACATAACTCTATACTTATACTTTACAATTCAATAAAAATATAACAAATTAAAGAAAAAATGAGCTGTGTTTTTTTTATTTAATTCAAATTTTGCGTTAATACATTGTTTTATCATGTAGCACTCCATTTTACTAACCCTAAATTGTCAGATGGTTTATTAAAAATAGGTTTTCCAACACTTTACTGCATGAATTATGGAAAATTTAAATCTTGCATTAATTTTTGGACACCTTCTATTTAATACATAAATATATCTATCTGTCTGAAGAAAACTATTTATCATTGGTATAAGAATCAAATAAGAATTGTCAAGAAAAAATTAATTAAAAAATTTCATCTCATTAATAACGCATTAGTGATTGATTTTAAACAATTAGAGATTTTAATATAATATTACATTGAAATTAGACTGGCTGCTACAAAAAAAATGGATACACGCTTAGAACCACCACATAAAAATTGATGCTCTGTTCTACAAGATTCAGTTGCTGTAAATAGAAAGCCTAAAGTCCAATTTGAAACATAATTGCACTTTTTTCATGCAAATGTGATTACTGTTCAATATGATTACCTTCAGCATCAATATATTGCTGAGTACCAACCACTACTAATTCCGCGTGTTTAATTGGATTTCTTAGCAAACCGTTTGAATCTCGTTTCAAAGTATATCTAGGTTTCGTGGTTTACGTTTGTACACCTCGTCTTATACTGAGTAATATTAAAAAAATCCATCTGTATAAGCTAAGAGTCAACGAGCTTAAGCAGATGGATTTTTAAGTGTCCAGAGTAAATGTTAGAATTTTGTGAATGGGCTTAAGAGATGGTGAGACTTGAACTGGAATTAATGAGTAGCACAATTTGGTCGGTATTGATGGTGATTTTGATTTTGGTATTGACGGTGATTTTAATTTTGGTATTGATGCTGATTTTGATTTTGGTATTGGTGCTGATTTTGATTTTGGTATTGATGGTGATTTTGATTTTGATATTGATGGCGATTTTGATTTTGGTATTGATGGTGATTTTGATTTTGGTATTGATGCTGAAGGTAATCTCATTGAGCAGTAATCGCATTTGCTTCCGAAAATGCAATTATGTTTCAAATTGGACTTTAAGCTTTCTTTTTTCAGTAATTGAACTTTGTAGAAGGGAACATAAATTTTTTATGGTAGTTCAAAATGTATATGCATTTTTTGACATGCCCGGTATATTGAATTAAATGTTTCCTTTTAATTAGAGTTTAAAAGGAAACATTTAAACGCTAATTAATGAATAACTATTTTAGGTCATTAAAATTTAGATTCGAAATACTGTTATGCATTCGGTTATCTATAATACAACCTTTATTATGTCAGTACAATTTTCTTTAAATCCAATGAAGAGTAAACATCACGTTTTATAACAAAAAAATCTAAACATTTTTAAAAAATCAGGAATAAAAATTTGTCGAATTCTAATGAATCTTTGTAATTATTAGAACAAATTCTTTTCATGGTTCATATAACTTTGGATATTTAAAGCATACAAACCTCCTTTTAAGGCATCTAATGTCTGTTGTCTAGTTAAATCTCTGTATTTACTATAAACATTGAAGTTCAATTGACGGAAATCCTGTTCTAATCTGGCAACATCCTTTTCAGATCCATAGCGAGGATCTTTAAAGTCCTATAAAGTATATATTATAGATAAATATTTAGTTAATAGATAATTTATACTTAGTTTATAGATAATTATTTACTAATTAAAATACAAAAATAGATAATTAATAATATATTTGTATTAAATACAAGTAGAAACGAATTTGGCAATGATGACACCATAAAATATATTTTACTGAAACTTAAACTACCGTCATTTGCAAATAACTTATACTAGACATTTTTTCTTTTTTATAATCAGAATGCGTTGATTTTATTGTATTTAACTGAAATAAAAATAAAAATACAGGAAAAGGACAGGAATTTATCTGTGGACGAAGTAAACATTTTGTGGTTCTTGGCTATGAAGTTTTCTACAGAACCTCCACCTCCTCCCCTGAAAAAGTATGCTTGCCTATTTTGACATATTAAAGAAATTAAGGAAAATCTCGCATCTTTTGAATTATATTAATTATATTTACGCCAATAACAAAATATTATGGTACAAATGCTCTAATGTTTGATTTAAATTAATTATTTAATTTGTAAATCATTATTTGCAAAACTTTCTGGTACTTTTCTTCTGAAACTGTGAAATCTATTTCCTGTTCACTTTTATTTTTATTATACTTTTGTGTACAATTATTTTCTAAATTAATCTACATTTTTTTTTTGCTTCTGTTTGATATCAATTTAGATCAAAGTCTAATTTAAAAAAAAAAACAATGAAGAATAAAATATTATTTGGTTAGTTAATTAAATTTTTAAGATTATTATACTTAAGATCGTAAGTTGCAAAAATTCAAGGTAAAAATTGACAATATAATCCAACTTTCACAAATGTTACTTAAAAGAATGTAAAGAAAAGGTACAAGTTGGGAATACTTATATAATATAAATTTGATTCTTATAAAATAAATTGATTGCTTCAAAAAATTAAGAAAATCTATATTTTATATGTATTTATAATTTTTGCCTATGTTAAAAATATAACATTATTAATTTTTGAGTCTTATAATTAATGACGAATAATCAATCAAATTATGCAGAATGTCACATGATAAATTCATTGTTAATGTGTCTCTGCCACTTTTTTGAGAAAATTAAAATATAGTCTACAGAATCAAATGTCACTCCGCTTTACATCTTTCCTAGAATTTTTGTAATGATTTAAATACAAATAAATAAAATATAATTATAAAACAATGCTTCATGTATAATTTATAAAATAAAATCAACGATCCCGTCTGTTAAAAAAATTTCATCTTTTGCACTTTTTTGGAATATTTTAAAGGGACAGTGGATTCTATTATACACTTTTGGAAATCATTCATTTAGGGTTAGGAAATATTTTATGCAAATGTATTAAAATATAAATAAGCTGAATTAAAAAAAACATTTTAAAACAAAATCTATTATTTTTTAAAAATTCGAAAAATATATAATTTTTTTAAAATTGCAAAATATTCCAAGCGATTTAATTTTTAAGTTTTCCTGTTATTTTTTTCTTACTACCCAATGTAAATTTATTTAGAACAAATCTACGTATGGTTTTGTAATTCCAATTAAATACTAATTTTTTAGAAATATTTTTACTCACACTTATTAGTTTTTCATAATAATTTTGAAAAACTAATAAAATGCTTTTTTAAAACTAAAATTGACTTTTAACGAGCTAAAAAGAAACTCAAACTGCATACCTTATTTTCTTTAAACGTTTGACAAAATCTTTATTATCAATCTCATTTAATTTCTTCAAATATTAAGGCACTTGGAGCATTTCAGAGATATTTAAAACTAATTATCACTTTGAGAAAAGTCATTTAGATGTACTTTTTTTCTCTTAACACTTCAAATATTTATTTTACTGAACAATATATTTTATAACACAATTTTAGTTACATATAAACATATATATTTTGGTGACGAAATGATAAAATTAAAATAGAATATTTTCGTCCATTTTCGCTTATTTCAAAATTAGCAAAGAAACATTTGCCAACAAACCAAAAATTAAACAACTTTCCAACAGATATCATTCCTTCATTTGATTAATAGATGTAATCGAAAAATATAGATATCCATTTCAAAAACACAATCTTAAAATAATAAATATTTCAAATAAATAGCTCCTTTAAAGAAAATTATATTAAGCGTTTTGCAGTGGGAGAATTGAACAAAATATTAATTTTAAACTCATCACTTTTAAAACAATATTAATGTTATAGCATTTTAACTGTGATATATTTTGGCAGGACATTCTGAAATACATTTTTTTTTTGTTTAAAATATATTTTACGGATTCAAAACTATTCTTTTAAATCGGAATTATGCATTCATTTTACATTTAATCGATGGCAGTCATTTAGTAGCTGAATGTCACAATCATTACCAAGGGAAAATATTAAATTAAGTATTTATTAGAGCCCTTATTCGCCATGCTAAACATTAATAATAAAGAATTTTACTGAACATAATTTCTCTTTGAATTTTGTTTAGAAATCTAATAAAGGCAATGATAGTTGTATGCTATATATTTTATTTCATGGACTAGGTAAACGGCTTCAAACTTGTTTTTATAAGGAAATCGATTAAATATTTATTAAAATTTGACTGAAAACTGCATTCATTGTCACAAAATCCCATACATAATTTTAAATATTTTTAATTCAATAATTATTAATCCCTTAACGTTATAATATCTAATTATTTTAGCTGCACATGCCATGTAAACATTACAAAAGAACAAAAAAAGCTTTATAAAAATTTGCTAAATAATGAATTTTGGAAATAAAAATAAACCTGATAGTCAAAAATATAGGAGTCTCCAAATTTTGGTTCATTGCTTAATTGATCTTCCGTTTTTCTGAAAATTTAAACAGAATGAATAAATCTTTATATGTATATCTATAAACAGCAATTTATATAAGTATTAGCTTTCATAAAATCAAACTCACAATTGCGTTTTCAAATGCTGATCAGAGAATATTGCACTTAATCTTCGACCTGAAGCAGCATCAGCTCGATCGTTGTTCATATTCCTTGCTAAATACAGGATATTAAAATATTGATTTTACCCATGTATGTAAATACAGAGTATTTATATTAGATTGAATATTGAAATATTATTATTAATTTAATATTTTTATTGCCTATATTTTTAAATAAATATTAATACATCAAAGATTTATTGAAAACAATTTGTAAACAAAAATATTGAAAAGAATCGGGAATGCATGGAACTTTACGTAACCTGTAAAATTTTTATCCTGCTCAAAGAGCAAGGAATACTGAATTTTTTTTTTTTAAAGATGGAATCAGGGGCAATGGTCTCCCCAAAACTTTCTTGCATATTCTTTAATAAATTTGCCATGCCAGAGAACATCTTACAAAGCATTTTCAGATGTTCTCTACCATTCATTGTAAAAGTTCCACAGTTCATTCTATCATAGTGTAACTTTTGACGTGAGTGTAACGTGTTTTCTGAATCTATCGTGTCATCCTTCGTCAATTTTACGGCGATTAATCTCTGTTTATAGAATCCAAAAGCCGAATTTATGATTTAGATTCGTTTTTTCTCAACCGATTGAAACAAAAATATGACACGAAACTGCACTCGTAGTTGCAAAATCCCATACAAAATTTATTCTATTAAAATCACTTCATTTGTGAAATATCGCGTTCATACATTTTTTGTGAGATATGGTCAACCTCTTGTTGAATTTTCTTCCAAATTTGACAGCTGTCTACACGATATATGTTAAATCCATACGGAATGGTCATTTATATGTGATTATAGGGGATACATTCCTAGGTGACAAAATAATAATTTAAAAAAAACAAATGCATAAAAAATCAATTTAGTTGAAGTTTTTGAGCATTTTGATTAAATATCTTAAGTCTTAGGCAATGGTTTGAAGAATTTTGTAATTTTCTCATGCTTGGCAGTTTTTCAAAGCTCCATCAATTCAGACTGATACGCAGCAGTCGCATTAACAATTCGCCTCTTAAAATAAGACTTCGTTCCATGGAAGGATCAATGTTCATAAAGAAATCGCAAAGATTATTTGCCATTCTCAAACCGTCACTAAGATTTTTCAAATTATATGTCCCTTTTCCAGTGCTTGTTGAAGCCTCTTCTTCCATGGACTGTGAATTTCACATTTCCTCCAAGTTGGTTTCAGTCAGCTCTTCATCTTGCGATTCAAGCAATTCCTGAATGCCACTTGATTCTGTCTGTTCGAACCCATCTCGTCCTTTTCCATTCCCGATTTCGGCTATGTTTGCAGTTTGCATTTAACAACATACTTCAGACAAAGTTGTAATAAGATCTATTTTACTTTTTTTATTAGTCAATTTGACGGCATTTACAAAGGATATTGGGTTGGATACCTATTGGAATCCTTTTATTATTATGTATGTACTTATTAGATCCGCGAATAAAGAAGCTTTGAGCAGCGAATATAGGAATTGGGTCACAATTTTTTAAATCTGCGAATAGTGAAAACGCGAATAAAAGAAGCGCGAATAAGTTTTTACTGTACCAAATTTTACCTATCTTACTCTATTCATTTTGTACTTATATTCATTTGTGTGTGTGTGTGTGCGTGTGTGTGTTGGTATCCAATGCGTTGTTGCCACCGAAAAAATAATATTAAGTGCAATCAATCAATAATTTGGCAATGTTTTATCGAAATGGGATGAACGGTACGACAGTACATAAAATACGAACAAACAAATATTCATTTTTATGTATTACATTTGTGTGTTCTTTTAGAATTGTAAAACTTGGTGTTCTTTCAGAATGGTTGTGAAAGAAACTATATATTGTACCTCGTGATTCGTTTTATATTCGCTCAGAATTCTGAAATTTAATTTTAGAAAATGTGATTAAAATATTTTCTTTTAAAATTGATTAAACATAGAAAATATATTTATATCATAGAATCGCTAATATAGTTGAAAAGTAATTTTTTTGAAAATCAAGATGGGGAAAAATTATTTGTACTACAATATTTTTGGCAATTACAGCGGAAAACGATACAATTTAACTAAAATTTTAAAAAAAACCTCAAGGTTAGTCTCCCCAAAACTTTCTCGCATAATTTTCCATAAAGTTGTTACCTCTGAGAATAACTTGCATGACATCTGCCTACTATTGCTACAAAATATTAACCTTTAACTTGGATGTAGCATTTCTACTGAATCTATAGTCTCTTTGACTAGTAATTTGGAGATTAATCTTTGGTAAATAGATGTGGTGGAGATTCGAATTTTTTTTTAAATTTAAATTTTGGATAATTGTAGTATCCCAATATCGGGAATCGGGCCTTTAACTTATTAACCTTTAACTAGGATTTAGCATTTCTACAGAATTATTGTCTCCCCGGGAGGTATTTAGAGATTAATCCTTGGTAAAAAATTGCGGTTGAGATTCGAATTTTTTTCTTTTCTTTTTGCATAATTGTACTATCCTTATAACTATCCCACAGGTGTAAACAATAAGCTGACCAAATTTCATCGGAATCGGATGAGTGGTTTAGGAAGGCATAAAATACATACAGACAAACACTCCAGCTCAAAGTGTTTTTTGGGTTATCTTTGTCAATGGACAGGTGAGCAAATTCGAAAAATTTATTTTCCCAACTCAAAGTGGTCTTAAACTTAAAGATTCTCCACAATCTCGAGGTTGAATTTTTTTGACGATTGCTTATAGCATGTAAGAATATTTATATTTGTATTTATTTTGATGAACATTTGAATTTCGCTATTGACTATTTTGATTGCCTCTCCTTTTTAAAAAATATTAAATGCATTTAAAGTATTCAATAAGTATGCATAATTTTGAAAGGTTTAGAATGAGGATTAAGAGCTAATAGTTTTATATTGGCCATGTAAAACTATTAGCTGTGTAAAAAAAATATATTGTTATCTTCTAAACTGGTTTAAAATCCTTCAAGCTAATTAACATATATCCAAGATTTGTTAAAGCGTATGAATTTTAAGATTTTAAATTAGCTTAAAACTCTTAATCATAAAATTTCGAGTCATAATATTTTTAGAAATTAAAAATAAATATATTATACATAAATATTATAAATAAATATACTCTTATGGACTCTTTGTAATAACAAAAAAAAATCAGAAAACTGAGCTTCCACAAAAAATAAAATAAATAACGGAAGATACAAAAAGACTACTTTCTTATTGTCAGAGTTATATAAAAGAAAAATTACTTTAAAAACGATTTAGATAGTTTTTTTATTAAACATTCACGAAAAAAAATTCTGAAACATCACTTTAATATAATCTATGCAAATCGTTCCTTTATAAAGAGAACTATATTAATTGGACATTAGAAAAGCACGATTAAAAGTTCATATTATAGCTGACAAATTTAACGAGTAAAAGCAAGAAAAATATTAATAAATAACAGAATAACAATACTCTATCTCTTTTCTGACTAAAAAACATTTTTCATTGCGTTCTACAGTTCAATTAAAAATAAACCATCAAAAATGCAAAAATTATAATTTCCTAACATACAATACATGTATATTCACATATGATATATCTAAAATTACATTAATTTAAGAACAGAAATCTTATATTTTTTTAATATCTTGGTAAATAAGATACAAGCAAAAAACCAGTTGATTCCTGCCTTCAGCTATTTATTATTATAAAAATTATGTCCATGGAAACATTGTACTTTATTTTTCCCATGTCTATGGGAATATTGTACTTTACTTTATTTTATTTATAATTTTTTATTAAAAATTTTTAACATATGATAATTGGAAATACATTGTGACTTTTGGTGAAGCATGAATAGGTTCCTAAAACACTGCAAAAATTTGTCTAGTTATTTTCGAAAACGGAAAGTTCAAAACTTGGTGTTCTGTAACTCAATAAATAAATAAGAAAAGATCTTGTATCTGTCTGAAAAACACTCCTATAGAGGGAAAATTTTGCCTAGTCGTGTGGCTCAATACAAATCTATGGTTGCAGGTCAGTACGAAAATAATTTAACATGTTATAATTAGAAATATATTGTAACTTTTGGTGAAGCGTGGGTTGGTTACCTGAAAGATTGCAAAACAAATGTCTCTTTACTATCGAAAACGGGAGGAGCAAAATATAGTGGTATGTAATATTACAAAAAAAATTCAGAAAAGGGCTTGAAACTTCCTGAAAAACAAATCTATGATCTTATCTTATTGTGAAAACAAATCTTATTTTAATTGTCGACAAAAATTAAAAGCAAGAAAAAAAAAATGAAAATCAATTCATTGAAGTAGTGAGCGAAAGTTGTATGCCTTTGCTTTCTAAACGAAACAGAGTGAAATTTCATCTCGACTAAACTATAAGGCATACTTCGAAAAGTATCACTGTATTCTACGTAGAAAAAAGTGGACCAATGCAGGTATTGCATGCTACTCTATTTTTACATAATCAAGATACTCGTAGATTTATTTTTGTTTCACCTATGGACTATTTCGTTTTTGATCTGTTGAAAAAGCTTTTCCAAGCACTCATCCTTCAAGACTGAAGGATTCTTGGAAGCGATAAAGAAAGCGATTTCTTGGAAATATTACAAAAAAGGTTTTTTTATCAGGAAATTCGTGCTGCCGATAGGCTGTCAGATAAAATATTTGAACAAATTATTTTCGTAATTTAAATTTTAATTAAAATACCCCGAAGATTTTTTTTAACTGTGCAACACTTCCTATACAGTTTAATATTTCATTTTGACATA
Organism: Argiope trifasciata; assembly: GCA_026543055.1. NCBI lineage: Eukaryota > Metazoa > Arthropoda > Arachnida > Araneae > Araneidae > Argiope > Argiope trifasciata. The sequence goes on along the minus strand of JAPMOQ010015486.1, from coordinate 2,402,513 downwards.
AAGCATGACAAGTTAATAACAAATTCAAACAATTAATAAAAAAATGTGATGGAATTAAATTTTTCAGATACTGCAAATTCTTTTCAAAATGAAAATAACTATTGTGAATTTGTACATTAGATATTTTAGTTTAAGACTGCCAGAGTATTTAAAACATGCACAAGATCTGATAATCATTAAAACAATTTGAGTTAAAGAAACAGCTTTTGCACATAACATAAAATAAATTATAAGACAAATTGCATATACATTGTAATAGTAAAATACATCTGAATTAAAAAACACATGAACAATGAATAAAAGGTTAATAATTATGAATGAACATTGTGTCTTATAGATGGGAAATTCAGAATAAAATTCTAAATTCAATCAATAATTTTCACTCTCTAATTGTTAAAAAAATCTATTTAAAGGACTGAATGTAAAATTAAATATATAATTATATTAGTCTGTACTGTAATATACAATATATAATAACAAATTTTGTAATATAGAATAACAAAGTAATATAAACTTTTGCAATATATAATAACAAAAAAGAAAGTATGTGTCTCACATATCATGTTGGTACTCAAAAGACGCGCCGTTTTACCTATAGCCATAAAATTTGACAGCAATATACGTTGAAATATATCAATGCATCTCAAGGAGTGATTTGTTTTTAAAATTTTAATTAATTAAAAATTAAGCGAGATTTATAGGTATATTTTAAATAATTGTCTTGCATATTTTTTAACAAAAACCTTCACTACATTATTTTAAAGATCAAGATAATGTTTGCATATTTAAACAAATTTAAATAGGGTGTGATTTTTGACCTGAATTTTAAGAATTAAACTTTCATTTTGAAAATTTTGAATAAAACATTTCATTATTTCAATGAAATTCGATTTCGTTTCTTCAATCAAATATTAAATCGGATGATTTTCCTTCATTTATGAAAGCCGAGGAAGAAAAGTTATATATTACTGGAGCAATTAACATACCAAACGAGAAAAGGCGCAAATATAAGTTGAATTGCTTAGACGTTTATATTTTTAATAACACAATGCTGTCATGGGACTCCCCTCCACTACATGTGTTCATGTACATAATAAAAAGAACAAGTGTAAGCTTAACAAAAAACGCGCCTTTAATTCCTATAACAATTCGTTGTTAAAAGTATTTCGCTGAGAGAATTTTGAACAGTAAGTTACATATCAGAAATTTAATTGAAATTACACACAATCAATAGATAGGGCAAACCAGTTGATTGCCAAAAGCGTCTAATTTAAAAATAAATTTTCTTGTCTGCTTTGTACAAAACGTTTTATAGTCTGATGTATATAATCAAATTTAAATTTCATAAAATAAGAATTATTATGCAATACTAAAAATAAACAACTTAGCAAATGATTATCAAAAGACGGACTAAATGTTTTCCTTATATATTGTTTTAAAAATCCATTTTATAAAAAGAGATTATTATAATTCTCTTTTTTTCATGAATATAGATAATTAAGTAATTAAATTGCCCTACATTAATTAAAAACATTGATAGATAAATTTTAATTATTTTATTTACAAATTTAATACAAAACTAATTACATATAATTAACCACTGAACAAATGTAATGAATGGAAAGATCAATTTATCAACCCATGAAAAGCAGTTAAATAAAATTTATTTTATAAACGCGTAAGAGGAATATAAATTATATGCATTCAGGTTCAAATTATCCTGAAAAATTATGAAAATTGCATGACCATTTTAGATTAAATTTCAAAAAAAAAAAAAAAAAAAAAAAAACATCACTGCATTAAATATTATGAAAATGATATTAAAAAAAAAACAATCCTCCCTGATTGTAACCTGAAATAATTTATATATCGTATGCAATTACAAAAAGCAAATTAAAATCTAAACATGCTTACCAATAATTGAAAAAATTTCAACAGAATAAGAGCGCTTCTTATGAACCTCCGTCAAAATTGAAAATGAAACTTTTCATTTCCCTTCTACAAATAATAAACTTAAAAACAGAGTAGAAAGAGCCTCGCGGCTTATGCATTATGCAACTCAGTGCATATTGATAAGACCTTTTTCATATCTGCACCATTGTCATCGATCTGTTGTTAACAGCAACGTTGATTAGATTTTCAGAACTCGTTAAATTCTGCTTAATAAAATCTTATCTTGTCCAATGGGCTGTCTCTGGGCAAGCATGGTTTTATCGTCTAATTTTAATCTTCTAAATAAATATGGTGATTAGAAATGCAATATTACACTTTGCTACGCATGTAGAGAATTAGACATAAGCAATTAAGACAAATTATTAAAAAAATCGCTCTTAAAATTAATCTCTCAATAACCAAGCTAATTTAAAGCCATAATTGCATTGATTTTTTAAATATATGACGACAGTTATTGAGAAAAAAAAAACCCCTTTCATTTTAAAAATAAATAAATTAAATGGCATAAAAATGTTTGAAAGTCGATAGAAAAATCATTACAGAAAATTTATATACAATAGTGGAAGTTCTCTCGGAAAGCCAAAATTTTGCTTAGTTTTCTATTAATTAAAATTCTGATAGAAATTTCAAAAATACTGTTCCGAGTTGTAAATTTCCATCCTAAAAATTTTATATGTAGGTGCTAAGTTTAACAGATGTGCTCAAACGGTCTAGTCTGTAAAGAGTCATCTCACACAAAGACACATACTCATTCTTCTCAGCTAGTGGAAGAGATGAATCTAAAGACGTAGAAGTAAACGCAAGATGCTCATCTTCGGATTCGGAACAACTTGAAACTAGTCGGGTCAATTCACGGTCAAGTGCCATGTACCATGAAAATGACAATAATCAAAGAAAAACACCACAGTTATGCATTTTCTTTTTTCTAACACTTTAATCATATCAAAGAAATTCGTTATATCCCTAATTAAATAATTACCGAATAAATATCGACTTTTTTCTTACCTAAGCAAACAGCAGTTTTCTATTATTAAAATTTAAAAAAACCTTAAAGGCGCTTGAAGTAGAATATCTTTTAAAGTTTTGGACACTTATTTTGAGAGGTTTCCAACTCCAATAAGACAAAAATAAAAATACTTTTATGTTATGATTCTATAACAATGTGAATTCAAAATCTCGAACTCTCAAATTCTGATATTTCTTATCGTTTAAAATAATTTAAAATTTTACTTTTTAATTTCGGATATAAAATTTCTTCTGATTTGGATAAAAATGAGATTAATTTGAAAATTCACATTATTTTAACGGCTGGTTTTGCTTCTAATGATCAAATGATTTCTATATTGTCGGTCACTGTGATATTTACTATTGGCAAAAGACGGCATCATCAGATAAAACTGAAGCATCTGACGTTTCTGAACTTATCAGCCAATCAAATTATTGTACCACTTTCAGTTTCATTCCTAGTGTTCGTATGATCTATGATCCTTACATTGCGAGCTAAATGCAAAGATATGTTTTAGGAACTGCTGTTTCTTGAAACTTTTGATTGTTAGATTGCTTGCTGGTATGAATAGCTTTTTTATTCTCATTTTTGATCATTAAAAACTATTATTAAAAAACCGACACCTTTTGCTAATAACTATTAAATGATATCAAAACTGGGAAGTTTTAATGTGAAAGTGAGAAGTGTGAAAAACTACCCATTTAAAATTATTATAAACAGCTGAGCGCTTATGACTGTCTCAGTCTAGTCTTTAATAAAAGTGTCATTTTGACCCGTTTCTTTTCCCTTTCTTGAATGTTATAAATAAATAATATTTTGACTTTCGAAAGAGCTATAGTTCAAGAATGATTAAATCAAAAATTGATATAAAACTTTTATTTACAAAATAATATAATTTAAAAATAAATATTATACTTTTATGGTATATAAGAAATTCAAAGTAAGGTTTGATTTAATTTTTTTTTAATTTATAAAAAAGTAAAATTGTGATTTATGTATTATCATTCAGATTTATTGGCATGAAAAGGATGAAATAGATCTTTTAGTTATCACTTTTAATAAGGTCTTTTTTAATTTATTATTTTTGTCTGCAACTTAATTTCTTTGGTAACAATTAAATTTATTTCTTCTGAGATAACTTAAATTTTGTAGCTGCTTTTAGAGCTGAAAACGGAACAACTTTGATATACACCCCCAAAAATTACGCGCCAAATCTGGCACTTCCTACGGACTTATTAGGGTTGCTTTTTAGGTAGGATTAATTATTTGTGTTTCGCGAAAATCCATCTTGGCGAGAAAAAAAAGGCGCCAAAAGCAGATATTTTGCTGGGTGAGAAAAAAAAGTCGCCAAATTTCCAATTTGGGGGTGTATATCAAAGTTGTTCCCTGAAAACTGCAAAGATGTAGTGATTAATAGCATATTTCTTGAAAGATTTTAAAACCTGTTAAACAGATATTTTAAAAATAATTTAAATTCATTCGAAAAGGTAAATGATAGGTTTATTCATAAAAGATTATATGATGCATTATTTTTAATAGTTTCTCTTTCTATATGCATTTATAATGGAGAGAATTATATTAGAAAGTGGTATTTAAAAATTTATGTCTGGATTTTTCTAAAATGATATTTATGAATTTATAACTTTAAAAATATCCTTCTTTAAATATTATAAATTTGCAAGCCCTTATTTCAAAAGATATTACATTATTGCTTTATAATTTGAATCTCATAACATTTATGTCAACAACAATCCTATATATATATTTATTAGGAAGTTTTTCCTGAATGCATGAACTGAAACAATCAGTTCTTTGTATTTATTTGATAAATATGATTTCAGCATATTTTTTCTTTGTGCATTTTTGAGTTACTGGGATTTCATAATTTTTTTAGAAATTCATATGGTGTGATTCAGTGTATAGTTTCAAATTAACTGTGCTCTTAAAGTAGTGTCCTAATTTCTTGACATTTATGTTCAGTTTGAAGTTATGTGAACTTTTAATTGTTTGTGAAATTGAAATGCTGAGGTCTGACTCTTCCTTTTAAAACTATGTACAATTGTTCCCATACTCTCTTAAATATTTTTTTCTTATTGATTTGTGTCACTGTTCTGTCTTTACCATGGCTTTGATAAAGAAATCTTTATGATAGTTAAAAATTGGATTATATCTGTTAAGAATAAAGACCATTAAAATGGTCAATGACTGTTTCTTCAATCCAAGTTTCAAAAATATGTAACAATAGTTCTTAATCTAATTTAATCCTAATCATTTTTATATTGTTACAATATAAAATCTTTTTTATATTGTTAGTGTTATCTTAAATTAACTCATATTACTGTATTTTGAAATTTTCTCTTATTAACTGTTCCAGATCCCATTTTATCTGTTTTGTTATGTAGTTATCTAACATGCACTGTAAAAAATTATTGAATGTGGAATTTCTCTTGCTCTGAGTAAAAGGATAAAAATCCCTCTCAGCTATGCATTTTTTTAACTGTGCCTAATATTCCTTTTAATATGGTGACACTTTTCAAATAAATTTCATTTCAAATCTCTTGACCTCTCTCAGAATAATTAAAATCATTAAAAGAAAAATTTATCTTGCGTTTCTCTTGTGCATTTCAATTTTGTCCTGTTATGAGAAAAAAAATAAATTTAAATTTATTCAAAAAAAAATAATAATGGACTTATATTTGTCAAGATTATGCTACATTGTGTATAATTTTTCTATCTTATTTTATTGAAATTTAAAATAAAATCAAATTGTTTTTTCTTTATTTAATTTTATAAAAATCAATTTATTCTTCACTTTGAATTATGCAAATTTTTGATGCTCTCTTTTAAAACTTTTTCATGTTTTATAATTTATTTTGAAACTTCAAAGTCATGGAATAGATTTTTTTCTCTTTGTTACAAGCAACATGAGTATTGAACACACGGATGCTGGGGGTGTTACTCAAAGCCTTAATGAAAAATTTCAAGATTTAGCTGTTGGAGGTGTACCGATTTCAGTATTGGAAAAGGAAAATATTTTTCTGTAAGTTATCCAAATCATTCTTATGATATTTTATAACAAATTATATTGTTATAACTAACTTGATTCTGTTACATTAGATGTATTTGTTATTCAGAATACTTGCTGAGAATAGTTTGAATTATACTTTGCTTCGTCCCCAAAATGTACATTTGGTTCCTTTAAAAAAATGTGGATGGAAGAAGTATCTGCAAACAAAAAAAATTCTTACTATCAGGCATAGTAGTGACATAAAATTTCATTTTTCTATGAACTGTAATTTATTTTCATTTCAGCACTATTCAAGTAGGCAATTTGATTTTCTAAGGGGAGTGATGGATATAGAAACTTACTGATTTTTCCGTCATATTTTTTTTTCATGAATAAACCTTCCTATAAAAAGCATCAATTCTTGGTAATTTGTTATGAGTGCAGCTCACCTTTGTCAATTTGTGCATTTCTCTATTGTGAAGAAAATTCATTACGCGCTGGATGCATCATTCCATTCCAAGTTATTAATCAATAGCTTATAGAAATGAATGTGAAATACAAAATTATTATGCCACTACTGCATATTTTTTTTAACAGAAAGCTGCTATAACCACTATGCTTTATACACAAATTGATAACTGCATAAAAGAGTTACACATTTATACAAACTTGTAATTTTGCTTCTTAGCATAAGAAATACCGTTTTACAATCAGCTCAGTGTTTGCTGATCTGATGTTGTGTCATTGATCTCTGTGCTTGGTAACAAAATAGAAATTACTGGAAACTTTGAGAATCTTATCGATCCATCCATTAGGAGCTGAGATACTCCTGATTGGTCCAGTTACTTCTTGATCCAATTCTGGAAACTAAAAGGCCAGCAGTCTGAAGCCAAAATGAATCACTTATGCCTGCCCTGTGTGAGGATACGCTGCCAAGACAAATCTTAGAATAATAGAGAAACTGCAAAACAACCTAATCAGAAATATCTGCAATATGAAATTCTATATGCCCAATACAAACATTTATCTATGTCTTAATTACCCCTCCCCAAAAAAAATTCATTAAAAAAACTGGCCATTAAATTCTTTAATAATCTAGACATTATCGATAATCCTGCAGTAATTGACATACCCAGATACACCCCATCTATTAAATCTAAAAGGCCCAGGAACATACTTCTATAATCCTATTCTTCTTAATTCACCCTCTGTTTAATTTATATTTTAATCCTGTTTATTAATAATCCTATTTCAACTCTAAGTTCAGATAACGTTAAAACTTCCCAGTCAAGGCAGCATACCCCCACACTCTCTCTGCTGCAATAGCCAATCACAATGAGTCCTGACACTCACCCTCTCAGCTAATCGCATATATACCTGTTGCTCCTCAAGTTCACCAGTTTCGTCGGAGATTATCACGGCAATATACAGATCGTAATGCCCTTCGTATATCATCATGAACAAGGATAAGCCCTGCCGGGGCTAGGCGCCTGGATAACACACTCAAAGCAGGCCAAAATGAATCTTGTAAAAAATCAATGGTGATTAGTTGGATCAGTCCAGTGAGAAAATCAAGCAGTTGCTGAATTGAGCTTGCATTGAGTCCTGTTGTTCGTTGTAGAAGCATCATGTTGTGTGTGGAGTAGCCAGTTATGCAATAATTTGACAACAATTGGATATAGCTGAAGTGGAAAGGTAATGGAGATTCACAGATGGTTGGAGAGGCTGTAGAATGAAGCTACATGAATTTCCTCTTTCTGCTGAATTTTGTCTGGCTGCTTTGTAGATGTTATTACTACTGTTTACAACTTGTAAGCTACTGGTTGCTATAGTGTTTTTCTTGGCTGTATATATTTCTCATTTGTGTATTAGTCATCTCTGTGTGTTGATAAACATTGTTGTTTATTTCTGCATCTGTCATCAAATCAAAAGTATCCCTATGGATGAGGAAGTGAATAGTATATATTTTGATTGGGATAACAGAAAAAGCACCAATGAGTATTAGGCAATTTTTAATGTCACTTTGTTATAATTTTGCATTTCTTCATTTATGAATGTAAATGAAAATGAGGCTTTTTTTCTTTTTCCACTTTTAAATTGACTAGTAAATATATCATTGGTTCATTTGATGGTCAATAAATAGTGCAAAAAAGTTAACTATAATTTATTTGTTAATTTACACATATTTACTTATTTTACTTAAATTTAACATTTTATAAAGATTATATATATAATCTTCTGAATTTATTTTGCAATTAATAATAAAAGTTATTTATTATGTGTTTTGCTGTCACTTATCTTAAGTTTTATTTCTAAGAAATGTTTGAAATTACATTTACATTATGCAAAGATATGAACCACAAGATCAGTATTGTGTTATCAATTGATAACATAATACCAATGAAGGAAGGAAAATTAGTAAATTTCATTATTTGTTATAGAAATTTATTATGTGCTACAAATTCCTATTTAAAACAACATTTAATGAATTTTCACATATTTTCATTTAGTTCAATATTGTATTACTAATATGTTTATTTTCTGTTTACTTTTTTCAGAAAACCTGATGATGAACTGACAGGAGAAAGGAAATATGGAGATTGCTATATTTTTGATTATCAGGTTTATTTTGATTTATAAATATTTTTACAATAATTTTTCTATTATTGTTTATTTGATAATTAATGATAAATAATTCATAATTTTTATTTGTTGATTATAAAAAAATTTCATTAAACAATTTTTTTTCTTTCTACAAATATCAAATTTAAAAAAAATAGTTATCTATTTTTTATAATAGGCTTTTTTAAATCACCAAATTAATATAAATATTTGTGATAAAATTGATATAGTCTTTTGTAAGCTTTAACATATAATAAAAGTATATACCTATTTTACTATTCAGACCAGTGAGTATTTGTTCTAAGCACAAAATTATTTTCAGAATCTACACTATTGTACTGGCATATTTTTAAATGTTTAATACTGTATCTGAAACTGAATGTCAAAAGGATACTGAAAACCAAATTATGAAGGCAGTATAAAGATAATATTGACATACTAATCATTTTAAAGTTTTAAAGAATTTTTAATGAAAAAATATTTATGTAACTTTATATATATTTCATTATAAACTTCATATTAGATTGCTATGAAAATAATTATGGTTAATGCAAACAGGTAATTTAACATGTTGAATGCCGTGACAATTTTCAGAAATCTGGCCTAAAATGAAAATTTGATTTTGATTGAATTTTTTTAGTTATTCAATAAATATTCTGTTCATGCAAGCCAGCATTGATTTTTTTTTGTTCTTTTCCCAGAAGCCATCTATTGATATTAGTACTGATATATTACGAGTTTTTCGTAGCAACATAAAAATGGCAAGGAAGCTCAGTATGTGATAACTCATAGTTGCCATACTAGAAAAAAACACAATCTACCAGTTATTTCGTAGTTGGTAGTCACCGTGTTATTTAACTTTTTTAATAATTTCTGTAATTCATGATTTTTTTCAGTTGATGCTAGTTATTTGATAATATAACCTTACTTTTGATCAAGAGACGAATAATTTCTTTTAAAACTATTTCTATAGATATAATTTTAACATGGAGTAGATAAGGAGAATCTTTTTCATATTTACTTATATTATCATCACAAAGACAAAGCTGCTGTTGATTTCAAAAATTTATGTAGTTTTTAGAGTGTTGATCTGAATTATAATCAAATAATTGACATAACGGATTTGAATCAGTATATTTCAAGACATAAGATTTAAGAAATGCCCATTTTTATTTTTCAACTATCAATTGATAATCATGGAAATTGTGACTTTAAAAAAATTTAGATATTTGTATTCAACTTTAATTAAGAATAATTTAGTGATCATAATATTTTGAATCTGTATTATACTCAAAGCATATTGAAAATATATATGTATCTTAACATTAGGTGTAAAGATACCAGAAAAGCCACAGTAAACCTGCACGAGTTTTTTACTGCAAATTTTTTAAAGATTTTCCTGTAAGTTTGGTGAAATTATAAATGTATTATTAAAATTAATTTCTGATATCTACTGTCAAAAACTAATGAAAATAGATGAAATAATTTTTTTAAAGCCCTGGTTTAATAAATTATAGTAGAATAATTTATTTATGATAATGGCAGATTAAACACATCTTTAGTAATTGACATACAATTACCAGAATTGAATTAAGAAGTGATGCTTCACGACATCAAATAATCATTTTATGAAAAAATTGATTTATTATATTGTGTTTCATTTTACTAGATAGTAATGAATGCTTTTACTTAGTTTCTTGACATTTTAATTATAAATAATTCTCTTTCGGTAGTTTACAAAACCATGAGCATATAATAATTTTTAAGCTCTACTGATATAAAATACATTCTATAGAAATTTAAAGAGAAAGAAAAGTCTCGCCCTGGATCTGAAAATGATGTTGCAAGATTAAAACATGATTTCAGTGCATTGAATTTCAATGTTTATGCTGATTACTTAAATTTAACAAAAGCTGAGACATTAGATGTATTAAAAGAAGGTTTGTATGTTTTTTAGTTTTCAGTGAAACAATTCCTATTCTAGTAAATTTAAAATTAAATTGATAATATTTGATTCCTTCTAAATTGTTAAAATATTTTTTTTATTTCATTTTAAATTTAATACTAGTATTTTAGTGGTTTTAGTATAATCACTAAAAGGAAATCTGTGATGTTAAAAGTGTGTAAATTCTGAATTAATTGTACTTGATTATTATAGTTTCAAATAAAAGAAATTGAACAAATCATACCATACATATTTCAGTCATATATTCATTGATTATATTATTTTATAGGATAATAAAAGACTTGCTAAGTTTTACAAAATAGTTTCTCCCTCAGTATGAATATATCTTTATTTCTGGAGTTTCTCTTAAAAAGCTGTAAATATTTGTAGCAAAAATATAATATTTTATGATAAAATTTTGCTCATAATTTAGGAATCAATTTATTCCAATTCCATTTCTGTAAAATTATCTTTATTTCATAATGGGCTATTTACAAATTATTACTTTATAGTAATTAACAATTCATATTTTGTAGACATTTTACCATCACCAGCTATCCATTTTATGTAGACATTTAACAATTATCATTATTACTAAAATTATTTTTATAGAAACCTGAATTAATTGAAAATATAATTTACTTTTTTTAAATAATTAGTTTAAAGATAGTTAATAATTTTACTTATCAAGTAATAATTTTTTTTTCTTGATTTATATTGAAATCCTATTGAACTAAGGAATCTGCTTAGAAAGTTATTTTTCATTGGGATATGTGCACAATAAATCTCAAATTTTGTATTGAAAGTGTGATGAGTTCTTTTATTAAGTACTTACTTAGTTAGTACTTAATGTTTTTAAAACTTAATTTTGAAAAATTAAAAAGCTCTATCAGTGATGTGGATTTGCTCCACTGCTCAATTTTTATCAATTTGGTTAAATGAATTATTTATGGATATTTACAATCCCTGGGTTTCATCTCCAAGTAAATGAGAATTATTGATAAGATTATTGCATTATGTATAACGTAGTGGGGGGATCATACATAATCTGAAAATTGCCAAATAGACCAAGGGGAACAAACATAAAATAAGTATTCTTTTGTTTATATGGGCTTATTTCCTTAAAATAGCTCTATTCGTTATAATCTGCTAGCAATATTTAATTAAAAGCATTTTGAAAATTTAACTGAAAGATAATAATTTAAATTTTGATAAAGTATGAAAACTCTTATTTCTGTCTATTCTTTTCATTTAAATTTTTGAATATTATTAATATTCTGTTTTCATTCTTAGCTGCTAAGAAAGATCATACGCTGAGTAAATATTTTGTCTGCTGTTTTTTGACTCATGGAAAAGAGGGGGAATTATTAATGTTTGACAAGCGCATTAAAATAGATGACATTCTACAATGCTTTTCTCGATCCTCATGTGAAACTCTTGCTGATAAACCAAAAATTTTCATATTTCAAGTAATTGATCAATTTTACTATTAGATAATTCTATATATTTTTTAGAAATAATAGAAAATTTATATATTATCTAGTCTGAAACATTAGAGCTTAATAATGCTGAAATCTTGATTTATTATCTTATGAAAATTATTCAACACTGTTTCAAAATTACAGAATTAAGCATTTGAATGACCCAATTTTATTTCCATAATTTTTTTCTGTAATAAATTTTAAAGCATATTGCACAGCAGTATTTTTTTATTGGTTTATTTATTCTATTTATAATATATGAGTTGTAATAATTTCAAATGCAGTTTTTGTGCATATTATCATTACTACAATGATGAGTAAATTATATATGTATATACACTCAATATTTTTTATTTAGCAACTTAAATATTAACTAGAAATAATTCATACAGCAGAATAATATTTGCCGGGTCAGCTAGTATATATATACCAAAATATTTGCATTGTTCTATTGTATGAATTATTTCTAGGGAATATTTTGATTGTTAATTAAAAAAATAATGTATTGTATGTAATATTTAATAATAATGATAAGATCTATAATGGGTATATGGGGATAAGATCTATGACTAAAAGAGGAATTGAGCTCTGTTGACGATAATCACTGATAATAATAATAATAATAAAAAACATCAGCCATTCATTTTCTATGTATTTCATTAACGTAACAAACAAATACATTGTTTGATATCTTAAAAGTTAAATTAAAGTGAAAAAAGTAATATATTTTTAATCCTAATTTATAAAAATGAAATCAAGAAAATCAGTATTCATTTTGTATACTGATGTGTACAAATTGAGTGCAAGATATTTTTTGTCAGTATGTCTTTAGCCAACACGAATAAGCTCGATGGTTTGCCCACGTGATCTTATGCCATGTATAATTGTCCGTGTGCAAAACTGTGCTTAAATCTGAGCCAGAAACAGATATCGTTAGAAGTTGAGACTTATTGCTTGTCATTGCAAATGCCCATCTAATTGAACGCGTTTGAATTCAGCTGACATGTCTATGGGAATCATTGAAATCCATGGCAGCAGAACAATTTTGGGGCGAAATTTGTCATTCAAAATGGTGTCTTCGATAACATTTTTCGTTTTTTTAATGACCAATCACGTGCCATTGCACAGCTGTGGTGAGTTTAAATTCTGAAATAGAATAACCGGTGTTTCAACTTCTAGTCATAGAAGTTGTGGTGACAAGCTTGGCACGTCCGGTGAGTTCAAAAACTGTTGGATAATTGACAGCTTCGATAGCAACACAAACTGTATCGAACGATTTACAATTGCATGGTACCAAATCGCCTGGCAACGATGGCTGTATCTTGAAGTTGAAAACGTCGACGTCCACATTTTTTGCTGCCAAACTGGCTCTCTCTGATGACTGGCACACTTGATTTGCGTATTGTACTCGTAAATCGAGAAATATACCGTCAAAGAGAGCATTTTGCGAATCAGCAATAGTGCTGAAGCTGGTGGCCAATTTTATGCATCCAGTATTTTCATAGAGAGCAGCTTTTCCATCACCGATATCTAACAATCGATCCGTGAATCCGTCAGCAGATGGATCTTGTAGCATTTGGACGCGCATGTTTATTTTTAGCTGGCCTTTTTCAGCATTATGCCTCATCATTATGCCTTTCAAGCAAGCGTTGATCTCATCAGCACCGTTGAACATGAAAAGACGGAAAGTGTTCGTAATCACCTGAAAGGAGTAATAGAATGCCGCCAAATAGTTTGTTGCTGTGTTTTATATCTTTGAGTGTTCTTTTCAATGCCTCAAAAGAATGTATGCCATAGTGCATTTATCCCAGATGATAATTTTGCATTTTTTCAGTGCCGTTGCCGATTTTTTTTAAATGTTATACACTGCGTCTGGGTTATTTTGAATATATTATTAAATGCTGAATTAGTTGTTCTGCCTTCATCCAATAAAGTTGCTGCAATGCCAGATGATGCCACGGCTAATACGTAGCCGTCATTGGATCGTATTTCGGCGAAAATTAGAAAAATAAGAAATGTTTTGGTGCATTAAAAAAAAAAAGAAGAAGAAGAAGAATCCACCTTGTTTTGCCGAAACTACCACGATAATGCAGTCGTAAATGATTTTTTTCTTAATATGTGTATTGAAAGTTTTGCTCAGCTGAGACGAATATGGTACCACCCAACTATTGTCAATGTCTGCGTTGTTGATATTTTTCGTAAATGATTGTCTGCTATTATAAGTATTTCTTCTACTATGTATTGGATATCCATCAATATTTCCGATCGTGTCTTTGGTGAAAACTGAAGGTAAACGCTTTGTACATAATAAAATCGCGATTAAAACATGGGATGGTGGGGGTAGGAGGGTGAAAAATCTGGGATTATAGCCACTTTTTGATGCCAAATACTAATATACAGGGTGTCCCAAAAAGATTGAAACGCGCTTTAATTCTTTAACCGTTAGAGATAAGTAGGTGATGTAATTTGAAAAAATGTTCAAAATAAGATAGGAAAGAAGATTACATTAAGAAAAAAAATCCACCTATGAATTTTAAAAAGTTACACTTTGTAAATTTTTATACAACCCCTCTATGCAAATTTGGTCAATTAGAAAGTTTTTCCTTTCCATCCCAGAAGACCATTAAAAAAATTTGCATAACTGTATCTTTAAAATTGAGTGAGTTATGAGCAATTGAAAATTGAACGTGTTTTTAGTGACCATATACCAAAATGGAAATGTAAATTTGCAACAAATTATATACACATAAATTTTTTTATATTATTTACAAAACACATTTTTGCGTATTTACGGTACATTCACAATACAGTTACAGAATTGTCTTTTTTTTAAATCTTATCAGGGGCAAGTAATTTTATGCCATGTATTCTAAATTTACATTAGAAATTTTATAAGATTTCGTTGAAAATCAATAAAAGCCATTTGACAGATTTTATAGCAAAATTTATAAAAAAAGGAAAATATTGTTAAATTAGTCTGGTAGAATTTTACTTGTTTTCAAATTCATCATATTTTTACTAAACCGACATTCTAACAAATTAACTGCCAGACGATTTTTACTTTTCATTTAACTGGAATTTAGCCGCTTCTAATACGTGTATATTAAAGTATATCCCTATTTGCCTGAAATTTTATGTACATTTGTTTATCTGATGATGAGAAGATTGAGAACTACCGGTTCATTTAATCCAAGACCTGGCCCTGGTAGAAATATCTTGTACAATAAAGACCAAGAAATTGATATTATTGCATATTTTTCTTCCAACCCACGATCAAGCATTCGAAAAGCAAGTGCAATTACAGGATTACCTAGGACGTCAATCCATAAAATACTTGAATTTTATGGATTTACAAAATGGAAATTACAAAATGGATGCCACAATTGGCATCCATTTTGTATTCATGGACTTCAAGCACTCCATCCTTCTGATTTTAACCGACATGTAGCATTCTCCAATTGGTTATTAATCCAACAGGACACAGATTCAAACTTTGTCAAGAACATTATGTGGACTGATGAATGTTTGTTTACGAAAAATGGACACATAAATGCACACAACGATCATTATTGGAATGATACAAAACCATTTTTTGTGCAAGAAATACATCACCAGAGAAAGTTTTCTGTGTCCGTATGGGGCGGAATTTGGAACGGAAAACTGATTGGCCCAGTGTTTTATGAAGGAACACTTACAGCTATAAAATATTTGCAACTTATTTTAAAAGGCATAGTAACAGATACTTTGGAGACAACACCATTGTCATTAGTAAAAAAAATGTATTTTCAACAAAACGGAGCGCCTGCACACAAGGCTATAAATGTAACAAATTGGCTCAACGAAAACTTTAATAAACAGTGGATTGGTCTGAATGGACCCACAGAATGGTCCCCCAGATCTGATCTAACTCCACTCAATTTTTATTTTCGGGGTCGGCTTCGAACGCTAGTTTATAATACTCGCCCCCTGAATGTAACTGACATTAAACAAAAGATAATTAATTCATGCAATAATATTACAGGAGCAGAACTCCAAAATATTTACAGGAGCATTATTAGAAGAGCCCAATTATGTATTGGTGTTGATGCAAAACATTTTGAGAATGCTTTAAGATTCGTATGTTTTTAAATGTATTTTCGTTTTATTTATTTATTATTATTATTATTTATGTTACACTTCTTACAATCTTATGTTGTCAAAACTGTTTAACTCCATCAATAAGGACTTTATTTAAATGCCATTTTGGATTTCTTTTACACTTATTATCTTTTTTTGATCAAAGAATTTCTATTATCAATTGGGATATGGTCCCTATTTTCACCGACGAAAAAGTCTTTCAAGTGGTATGGAAAAGTGACATAAGTCAATTTTTTTTCTGTGTGATTATTCTAAAAGTTTTAAAGATACAGTTATGCAGTGTTTTTTAATGGTCTTCTGGAATGGAAAGGAAAAACTTTCTAATTAACCAAATTTGCATAGAGGGGTTGTATAAAAATTTACAAAGTGTAACTTTTTAAAATTCATAGGTGGATTTTTTTTCTTAATATAATCTTCTCTCCTATCTTATTTTGAACATTTTTTCAAATTACATCACCTACTTATCTCTAACGGTTAAAGAAATAAAGCGCGTTTCAATCTTTTTGGGACACCCTGTATATATAAAAGTTTTTTTTCCGTTAGCCGAACGCAGCGAGAAATCGCAAAGTAGTGTAGAATTCCACCAAAGTCGACTGTTTTGTCATTCTCTTCGCTTGGCGACTTGGTCCGCGTCTGGTTGGCATTGGCGACATTTGCGTCCCGATACCAAAAAACATTCTGAATAGGGATACCTTAATTACCTAGAGTTATGAAATATACTTTACGACCTATTATCAAACCTACCAAATACACATAAATTTTTGTTATAAAAATCAATAGAAAATTTCAGAGGAGTATGTACACAAATACTGTGACACGAGATATATATAAAATATTACAGCTATTTTTCATCAGTGTTTCAGACTAGATTCTTGAATCTTATTTGAATTTTTTGTATGCATTGCTTCAGCTGTTATAATTTTTTTTCTTCTTCTTATAACTTCATATAATGTATTACTTAATAGGGATAAAACACTTGTCTTTGTGACCTTCAAAAAGTCATAACTGCTTTAAAATTAATTATATCTTACTTACTTGATAGCAAATATGATTTAATGATGTATAATGTTGTAATTGTATGTAATTTTTTGTTATATATATATATATATATATATATATATATATATATATATAATATCTGTGTGTGTGGGTTTAATTTGACAGTAATTAAATTCTGTAACTGAAAATATTTTATAATTCAATTTTTTTTCAGTCTTGAAGAATTGTCATAATAATAATAATAAATGTCTAACTTACTTGTTTAGCAGATTTAAATGGTATATTGGATTTCTATAAAATTGTGTTTGTTATAGTCCTGATAGTGCTGTTGTGAAAAAAATATCTTTTTTTTATCCTAGCATAGCAATCTCACTTTCTTCTCTAAGACCACAACATGTCATTGTAGAATCTAGAACTTAAGATCTCAGAATACTGTGGTTTTAGTTTCATCAAAAAATAAATAAATGGCTATCTGGTTTGGATGTGTTTATTAAAATTATCAAGATCAAATATTATTCCATGAGGTAGATCATTTAGAGATAAAATGTTAATCTTATCTATCTTGTTCAGTGATGGCCTTTTTAAATAAACACATTTTAATTAAACTAAACTACCTCTATTAAAATAAAGATATTGTTTTACTTCTCTATGAAAGAATTGATGTTCTGGATATGTGCAATATTTTAAAAATACCTTCGCAGTATTGTAGAACATCTTATACAATTTAAAACTGCTTCAAAAGGGATTCAGAAATGCGCAGTATTAAATATTCTTTTTTTAGAGGTTGGATTAAGTCACGTAGCTACTAAATTAAGTTTTATATTAAATAAATTTGGGCCTTGAAAGAGTTAATATTAGCAAGTGGTAGGAGTTATTTTCCCCCCTTTAAGGTTTGTAATTAAACTTTTATATGACAGATTGTGCTTTACTGTTTATTTTCTTGATTTTTTAAATACATTTTTGATTAGAAAATATATTTTATCGAATTCTTTATTATTTGAGATTGAAAGTTTCATTAACTTGTAAACATTGTTAATATTCTGATGTTTTTTTTTTTTATTTGTCTGATATATACTCTTAACTCAGAAACAAGACTTCTAATTTCTATTTCAGGCTTGTCGTGGTAGTTGTTGCGAGTACGGAGTGCCTATTGATTCAACTGATTTTGGTGGTTTAATTAAAGAAAATCCAGATTATCTAGATTTTCTTATTGTATATTCTACCTATGAAGGTAATTTAATTATTAATTATTATCTTACTATTCCATTTATCAGAAATAATTTCATGAAAAAGGCATTTGGTTTAAGATTTGTCTAGTTATTTAATTTTGTCATTAGAATATAGACAATCTAAAATCATTTTCGTTATGCACACTCATATTTAAAGCAAGAGTTTTTGAATTGTCCACCATTTTTATTAATTTTGACATTATATTTGTTCTTTAAATAAATATTTATTATAAACTATTCAATTTGATATTTTAATCTTAAAAACTGCCTTGGAAATGTTTCTATTTTTGGAATTGCACGATGTTTTGTTGATGTCTAAGGGGAAAAAGATAATGATATTTAATAGAAAAAAAAAAAACTTGAACTTAGCATGATTTCAAAAAAATCAATGGATAGTTCAGTTTTGAATAACTTTGTGAATAATTTAAATCTACATCTCTCTTTTTTTATATATATAATATATTTATTTTGTTGTAATTATAAAGTCTTTTTGAACATTGTTTTGAAGCTTTGAAAATTTGAAGATTCCTTTGTAGTTGATAAAGTGCTAATATAATATATGCATAGAGGGGAAAACTTTTGATATTCATATAAACTTTTCTTTTGTTAGCTGCTCATATTTAGGATTGTGTACATTAAAACTACTTAATACAAGTAAGTTTGCATTATTATTGTCAAGCATAAAATGCATGTTTATTCATCTTTTATGTATTTTTTTTATTGTATTTTAAACTTTTTTTGCTGCTTGTGTATGAATTGCATTCCATTGTGAAAACTTTTGGCTCAGCCACATGACATTGGTGGTTGTTGTTGTTGTTTATTAGGTTTTACTGATGCAAGAGCCATGTTTTGGCTAAACTGCACCAGACAAATAGTTTAAATTATTAATTCAGTAGGTTAAAATTGAGATGAAAAATAAATTTCTTTTACCAATGTTTAAAAATTTAACATTTTGAAATTGATAGTTTAAACAAAGTAGAGCAGAGTTGTTTAAAAAGCAATAAAATTTAAATATAATTATAAAATCCAATGATTTTTAAGAAGCTAAAAATATTCTTTTGGAGATATTCACCTACTAAATTTTGTAGTGTTAATGATGGTGTCAAAGAAAACAAATGGTTGCGATGATGATTAAAAGTGGGAAATTGAATTAAAAAATGTGTAAAATGGTAAAGTCAACATGGCATGTCAGACATACCGGTGCTTCATTTCCAATCAACAAATGCTAGCTAAGACGAGTTAGTTTTACATCAATCTCTCACAGAGGAAGAGCAGGCCACAAATCGACAGAGGTTTTAATTGAATGAAGCTTATTATGGACCTCTGTATCCTAATCATTCTGCCATAACTGATTAATGAAATTAGAGAATGATCTCTTTGCATCTGTGTAAACAAGAGATTGCTACAGAAAAGTAGAAGCTTCTTTGGCAGCTTTATCCGCTAATTTATTTCCAAAGACACCAACATAATTGGAATCTAACAGAAAATTATATTAAAACCATTATTACGAAGGGTACTTAAGGAGGGTAAAATATCAACAGCAACTGGGTGAATCCGACTGTTAAAATTAGAAAGAGTTTTCAAGGTACTCATGCTATCAGAATATATACAAAATTTACGTTGGACAGAAAGTGAAATATGCTGAAGTGCACATAAAATGGCTGTTAGTTCAGCAGTAAAGATTGAACAAGAATTATGCGGACGATAACTGTGAATAGCAGATCCTAAAATTATTCTGCTTACATGTTCATCTGCTTTTGAACCACCTTCATAAATCGGCGTATAGGAATGATAATGATTGCGATGAAACACGATTGAAACTGCTGTGAATTTTTCAAAACTGGAAAAAGGATTCAAGAAGGAAAAAAGTGGTATGTCTCAAGGCGGGGAAACCAAAGGGTCAGAAGATTTTAAGGTAATGTTGCTAAAGTTCAAAACATGTACAATGTCCTTGATCCTCGCACTGAAAGGCAACATGTGAGAGAGGCGAGCTTCATAGAGTCTGCTGAGTGAAGCAAGAAACTCAATATGAGAAATTGGATATTGTGGGATGCAGTGTTCAAAAATAGTATTCAGTAGATATTTTCTTTCTGCTTAAATCCTGTGGTAATTAATGACATAAAGCATAAAGGCATTTTACAAGTGAAGTGCGGAAAGCACCAGAGCAAATTCTTAGTGCTGAATGATGTATTGTATCCAATCTGTGTAGAACAGAAGATCTGGCAGAACCATAAACCATGCATGCATAATCAATGCGGGACAAAATAACAGCATTGTAGATGTGAAGGAGAGATGTGCGGCCAGAATCCCAAGATGTAAAAGAAAGCACCTTGAGGACATTTAAAGACTTTTCATACTTCATTCGTAATTGCAAGATATGCGGGAGGAAAGTGAGTTTCCTGTCGAAAATCATTCCTATAAACCGCATTTCATCAATAACAGGAATAGTAATATTTTTTATTGACAAGATAGGATCAAGATGGATGTTCCTTTTTCTACAGAAGTGGACACACTGACTCTTTTCATCTGAAAGTTTATTTTCATTTTCATCGCACCAACTCATCAATTTGTTGATAGCATTTTGCAGCTGCCGTTCAATTAAGTATAAGTTACACCCTTGACAAGAGATCTGCAAATCATCGACATATAACGTCCCTTTGACAGACGATGGCAAAATATTTAAAATTTCACTAAAATGAAGGATAAAAAGTGTTACGTTGAGGACACTCCCTTGCAGAACACCCTCAGCCTATATAAAAGTATCAGGATAAAGATTTCCCAGACGTACTCGAAACGTATGTGTCAACAAGAAGCGTTCGATAAAATTTGGAAGGTATCTTTTGAAACCCCAAGTCCTAGAGTTTTTTTTTAAAATCCCGTAACGCCATGTACGGTCATATGCCTTTTCTGTATCAAAGAAAATGGAAACAAGGTGATTTCTATGCGCAAACGCGTTGTGAATTTGGGTTTCTAATTGGACAATATTATCCATAGTTTAACGCCCTTTACGTAACCCACTTTGTTGGGGTGGAATACAAGCTTTATTCTCCAATTCAAAAACAAGGCGTGCATTTACCATACGCTCAAGCGTCTTCCTAAGGACACTAGTTAGAGCAATCGGTCTGTAGTTCAGAGGGTTAGCAGAATATTTGCCCGGTTTCGGAATGGGTATCACAAAAGCTTCTTGCTACTGGTTTGGGAAATTTTGCTCACTCCAGACTCTGTTAAACAGATATAGGGGACTGGAAAGCGATTCTTCATCCAAATGGTGAAGCATACTGTACGTGATTCTATCTGGACCAGGGCTGGTATCATGAGCTTGAGATAAAGCTGAAGTAAATTCGATCATATTGAACTCGTAGTTGTACGGAAGAGGTTTTCGAGCATGAAAGTTCAAAGAATGTTTTCCCGCACGGTTTTTAGTTGCTATGAAAAAAGAACTCTAAGAATCAGCTGCGGAATTTTGTGCAAATGTCTGTCCAAGAATATTAACGACATCCGATGGAGCAGAGTAAGTCGTACTTCTAAATTTAAGAACAGGAGAAGAAAATTCCTGACACTCTCTATTTGCTGCTTTCACCTTCTTCCACAAATGTTTACTTGAAGTACAAGGTGTAATCGACGATACGCATTTTATCCAAGAAACCCTCTGACTTTTGCGACGAATGCGACTAGCAATGGCTTTGGCACATTTGAATGCAATAAGATTTTCTGCGGTGGGGTACCGTCGGAAGATGTACAACAGCTTTTTCTGCTTTTTGTAGCTATCGTGGTAGGCGTCATTCCACCAGGGTTTTCAGAATTTTGTAGACGTGCTGAAGTTTTTGGAATTGTTTTGTCAGCGGCACTTATAAAATATTCAATGACGTTTCTTAATGCTTCCATGATGCATGTAGTATTGACCATAGTAATTTTTGCTAATTGTCTGAAAGTATCCCAATCCGCTCGCTCGAATATATAATGCTGCGGCAGACGGGTTCCGCAATTTCTCTCAGTATGGGAGACAATTAGAAAAAAATGATTATCGCCAACTTTCAAATTCAAGAATGGTAGTAACTCTGGAGAACATATAGCCAAATCGAGATTATCGAAGGTACGTGTGAGCTCATGGAAGTACGTTTTATCATCCTTATTGAGCAGACAGAGACAGTTATCAGTTAAAAACTGTTCAATCTGTCGTCCGCGAGTGTTTGTATCACCTGAACCCCTCAAAGAATTATGTGCTTTGAAATCGCCAATGATCAAAAATGGTGTTGAAAGCTGCTCTACCAAGTTATTAAGTGCTTGTTGGTTAATGACATCATGAGGTGGCAAATAGATACTACAGACTGTAACCAGTTTTCTGGTATGAACTTGTACAGTCAAAGCTTATAGATGCATGTGATTTTGACTTTGATTTTGTTTTTTGTTTAACATGTTAATGATTTTCAGGAGTAGTAATTACAGAGACCTCTGTGTCATAGTCGGATGTTTTTTGGAGGGTTGGAATTTTTGACGTATTATATACAGTTATGAGATGAACATTTTTCACAAAAGCGCTTCTTAGCGACTGAAGCATAGCTGACACCAGGTATGAGAGTTTGAGCTTAAACTTTTTTTCTAGCTTCGGGATAGGTTAAATTTTCCTTCACTTTAGTGGCCATAATTTGTTTTTCCAGTGCCCAGTGTGGGCAGGATCGAGAATAAGTGAGATGTTTGCCTTTGCAGTTTATGCTCATTTCTTTTGCGGAACATTGCTGACTATCATGCTCTTTTTGTGTGCAGCGGGTGCATTTGACAAACCCGCAGCAGTTCGCTTCCAAATCGCTGGCATTGGAAGCACCTTAATGGGTTGGGAATATAAGGCCTCACCGGTAACTTAATGTAACCTGCATATAAAAATTCAGATAATTTAGATGTTTGAAAAGTAAGTATATGGTGCTTAGTTTCGAGGAGTTGTCAGTCATGCCGTATAACAATTTGATAAACGTGTGTAACTCCTTGAGATTTCATTTCAGAAGTTATTTCCTCTAAGGGGACATTTAATAATTCCCCGCAGGTAATGACACCTTTTGAAGTATTTAAAGATTGGTGAGGAGTGACTATGACTGATATTGTTGCCAAGGCTTTAAGTTTCTATATTTGTTGAGCTTCCTTTCTGGATGAGACCTCTACCAGCAAGTTGCCAGATCTCATCTTTCGAATGGATGAGACTTCTCCAATTGTTGCTTGTATAGCTTTCTGTACCAGGAAGGGAGAGACAGTTGCAAAAGTCTCTTTTTATTCAGAAATTTTGTTTAAAAATAAAAAAAATGGATCAAAGTGCTCATGTACGTTAAAAGAAGGTACTTTACAATGCCCACTGAAGGGGGATTTTTTAAAAGCACCCATGCGATATTTAAAAGGGTCGGGCCCGACAGCACCTCCCGCCACAGGGTCAACAAGGGAAGGTGATTACCTGTTCTGGTTCTTTCCAGCCTCAGCATCCACCCTAGTGCTAATCGGTACCTATATGTTGGGAGTTACCTCTGGGACAGTGACCACCCTTAACGCCAAGACCAAGGAGTAACCCCTTCACTTTATCCCTAGCAGACTAGCCACTCAGGTGACTAGGTACCAGCCGATTGATACACCAAAGTCCACCGTGACCGCCCGTCTTTCAAATGGGTTGCCACCTACAGCCAACAGGGCGGCGACAGCCTCTCATGGAGAGCTCCCTCGCTTGCCGTCGAGGAAAAGAATGAAAGCCAAAAGCAGAAGGCAGAGGGAAGAGTAAATCTGAAACGAGTAAAGATCCCTGGGTACCTCGGGATTGGGACACCCATACTCACCTATAGTAGGTGAGCCCCTGAGGGGACATGGCATTGGTAAAATTGTCCAAGATAATTAGCAGGCTACAATGACATTTTAGTGATTAATCGTCCACTGTTGCAATAATCATTTTTGATTATTTTTTTAGTGCTGTTAATCACTGATATTTGCTTCATACACGAGTGCCATTTTTAAAAATAAGTTTATGTTTATTGGAAACATTCACTTTTTAATATTTCTTTGTTCATTTTTCCTTTTGTTCAATTTTATGACCGTTTTGTTTTCATCCCTTTTCTGTCTTGTTTTTAGGCAAAGTTTCTTTTAAAACTAAGGATCTATCTGGAAACCATAACAATCATGGATCTTATTTTATTGATGAGCTATGCCGTACTCTTGAACAGTTCAGTGAGGATTTGGATTTGTTACAGATTCTGACAATAGCCAATTATCGTGTTGCGTATCTTTTTGAAACCCAAAGAACAAGAAAGGAAGAATTCCGAAGTAAAAAACAGATGCCTGGTTTCACTTCAAGACTGAGAAATGATGTAAAATTTAACAGAAAAATGTAAGCAATATGAATTTACTTTAAATGTTAGTATAGCTACTGAAAACAGTAGCAAATGCAGGGAGAAAAGTTGATCTTATTTGTATTATTTAAAAGTTAATTATTTATTATAATGCCATCAAGAATACTCTTTTCATCAACTCTTTACTTGTACTTCATGTGAATTAACTGAAATTTTTTTTAATTATTTAAAAAATTATTAAAAAAAATAACGAATTATTCCTTGCAAAATAGCTTATTCATATGTGTACAAATATAGTAATATTTACAGTAGATTTTATAATTATTAGGATCTGATTGTGGAAAAATATTGAATTTTAAGAACATTATATTTTCAAAGCAAGTTACTATGACAGTTATTTTTATTCAGATTTAAAATTTAAGCCTGAACAAAATTAGTTATCATTAATTCTCTACTGCTTCCTATTTTCTATGAAATTTCTTGCATGCTATATTCCAGATGATACAATTGGTTGCCAAAGGTGATTCATAGTATATGAAAAAGTAATTCATAAAGAAATTAAGCTATTGTTATTAGCCGCTTTATTGATTTGCTTACATATATGTGAATTATTTAATTTAATTCATATCATTTAGTATAAATAATATTGTTTTCAGCAAGATGTTTGAATCACCTCATACACAATACTTTGATTATAGGAGGAAAAAAACTAGGTAATTTTTTTAAATTCATTTATTGCAAATGATATTTTTTGCTTAATTTTAAATAGAGTGTAGATAATAAGATGTTTTAAAATATTTTTATTCTTTACACTAAAAAGATCAGGCCTATTATATATATATATATATAATATTAGCATACTGATAATTTTTCTGAAATTGTTATATTAATAAGTGTAATAGCAGCTTTTTTATACATAATTGTTCGATTATTAATTAAAAGTTCAATTTTAATCCATTATTTATGTGCCTTGCTGTTTTTAAAGAAAATGAATTTTAGCAATTTCAGTTTTATTGCATATTTTGTAAGAAAATTTCCTTAATGTCATCAAGTCATTTTTCAATTTGTGATTTCATTTCATTAAGCTTTTCTGTTATAAATCTTTTGATAACTGTGTTTCTCCTATTTTTATATCTTTTTTTCTCTCTACTTTATTTTAAGTCTGGGTCTAAAGAGTATAGAAGCACCTTTAGAAGATAAGAAAATGTACAATATCCAGAAATGTAAAAGGATTAAGTTTCTTCTTCTTTTGAACACGGTATTATTTTCACTCTTTCTAACTAGTGAATTCCCACACCTTTTCGATTGTATTCATATATATTTTTCTTTTGTAAAGATCAAAATTATCATGTTGCTGTCAATTTATAATTCTTGTTGCAAGGCAAGAAAATTTTTTATCTGAATATTTTTCTTTCATTAATTGTGTTAAGCTAATCATAACCTTTGAAAATCAATAATTTTCATAGTTTTCCTAACCAATGTAGCACTTAATTTATCGCCTGAAATATAAAATATAAAACATGCATGTTTGTCTTAAATTTTTTGGCTAAATAATATTTTAAAAGTCACAAAAAATTGTCTTAACATTTTCTTTCTGGAAAAAAGCATATTTCCTATTTATTTCATTTTATGCAGACACGAGCTGAAAATTATATTTTTTTAATGTTTAATTTGCAATAATTTATTTTTTTACTGAAGTTTTATCAATCGGATGGCAATATATTGATAAAAGGTAATTTTTTCCCTTTCACTTGTAACGTGCTCTTGCAGATTAAATTTTATTGTTTTGTTCAAAATATATTGTTGAAAAATATTGTTTAAATATTTCTTAAAAAATTTGTTAAAAATAGAAGCTTAAGTTATATGTTAAAACAGTGTTACCATTAGAAAGCTAATTTTTAATCTTTAATTTGGTGTAAAAATCATCTTTGTGTGATAATATTTTCAGAAATTATAGCGGAAAAACGTCGAAATTTCGTTTAATTTTTATTTCAAATTCTAATTAAAAATTCGAAAAAAGGGCTCCGATGTGCATATTCCCGGCCACCAAGGTATACATATGTACCATATTTGGTAACTGTCGGTCCAACGGTCTGGCCCGTAGAGCGCCAACTCACACACACATTGAGCTTTATTATAAGTATAGATTTACTTTAAATTGAATTACAAATAATATTTTGTTTTAATTTCTTACTTAGCCAGTGTATTTTCTTTTACATTTTTTGTCAGCATTTGATAATCATATCCAAGATATTCATAAAAGAATAACAGTCTGTCTTAATAGCCTCCATCCTATAATACTTTAAAGAAATTCATGCCTGGTTGTTTTCATTTTTAATATTTAACCTTTTTCTTCTTCTTTGTGTTGCAAATGAATTAGAATCCACTTATCTCATTGAACTTATTTATGTTTCTTCTAATTACCTTGTAAATAATACCCCTCATTCTGTTTCATCCTATTTAGTTGCCTATAAGTTATGGTAGATTATTTACTAATGAAGATAAACATGAATACAATATGTGATCAGATTTAACTAGAGAAAAGTAGTATCCGGTTTCTTCATTATAATAAATATTTTTGGTGGAATCGATTACTTTAGTATATAATTGAAAATTAAAATGAACTAAATATTTGGAAATAACTAATTCATTTTTAAAATTTATATGAACTATTTAGTTACTAAAAGAAAAATACTCTAATTTTATTCCTTTACTAATTTAGAAACAGTATTATAACCTATATAACAGTATTAAACCTATATTTTATTTTTGAGGCAAATAAAAAGCATATATTTATTATAAAAACTTAAGCTTTTATGAGGGGGGGGGGTTATTTCTACAGGGAAATTTCCCTTATGAAATTAATCTACATTTTCCAAGGTTTTTGCAATCCTTGTAAACTCCATGAATTTTATTTGCATTGTTTGTAGTCCCTGATAAATACTTAAATTTTATGCTGCGTTTTTAAAAGTACTTGTAAAAGTAAGTAAAAATTGATGAATTATAAATTTATTATTTTTTGGGAGGTGAGAAAAAGCCATGTATTGAATTTCCTTTCTCTTGTGAATTCCACTAACAAAAGAAGAATGCCAATATCGGAACACTGTCAATTACTTGACTTTTTTTTTTTTTTTTTTTTTTGTAGTTTGGAGGAAAAGGAAAGGTGAGCAAGTAAAATTATCATTGCAATTGCCAAGAAATTTTACTACAGCTGAAGATAATACTTCAATGTATCTTCATAATGCTTAGATGCTGAATTAAAATAGCTTTAGAGTTTGCCAAGAATTATTTATAAAATTCCTGATAGCAGATTACAAATTTTTTTCCAAGAAAAACAATGAACAAAATGACCAAACATTTATCTTGTTGACCAGCTAAAGGAATTTCATTTAATATTTTCCCCTAAGTCTTTTTATTTGAATATTTGGTTTATTTAATGTTTAAAATTTTGTTTAACAAAGTCTTCAACAAATGGTAAACTAAGCAAATAGATTTATATTCTCTGCTTTAGAATTAGGGTGTGTGGGGAAAACTCAGAAGAAAATTGAAACTAGATATTTGGTTTCTATCTTTATGAGCTATTCTACACCTGAAAATATTTTATAAGATTTTTGTAATTTTATATAAAAATAAATTTAAGAAAGGTTTTATCTGTATTGGCGTATAATCTATCAATAAATTGGGGAAAGCTCATTTTTCATCTGCCATTCATCTGCCAATATCAGAAATCTTGATATAAAAGATCTTTGGGGACAAAATATTAAAAAAAGTTGTAACACATTTGCTGCCACTGACACACTTGTGCATTACAAATAATATGTAACTGTACCAAACCATCTATGTTATTAGATGACACTTTCTCTACTATAGTTAAAAGATAGCAAAGGGGTCATCTAATCAGATAGATGGTCTTGATATCAGGCATGGTTAGTGGGAGTGAATGTGTTAATAATCAGAATTTTTTTCTTTTTAGAGATTTAGGAAGATTATTGCATAGTAAGAAATGTAAGTTATTTTATTTGGTAAAAATTAGGTAAACAAGGCTTGCAATAATAAATTAAAAGCCCTTCCTTTCATTTTTGTAAATTACAAGCAACTGCAAGAAAAATAATGTAATTCTTTTATAATAAACTTATTAAATTTTTGATTGATGTGATTTGCAGGTCAGTAGATTTTAAAGATGAGTTATAGATAACTGCACGTATATCTGTTGCCCCCTTCCCTTTTTATAGATATAGCGTTGCAAATTAGCAAGATTACAGTAATTCATTTAACTTTTTTTTTTGTTTAATTATTGTTATCGATGATATTGGCGTACCCTTAGCTAAATATTTTCAAGAACTTTTAAATCAACTAGAATTATTATTTTTATTGAATCAATAATAATGTATCCATAAAATTCTGTTTGTTAGGATGAAATAAAAGATAAAAAATTTCATATTCTGTGGAATCTTTAGAAGCATCAAACTGAATCCCAGATCTGTCTACTTGTACTTCCTTAAAAATTTCAACTTGAAATAAAGAATGAATCAGAAAATTTCATTATTTAATTAAACAATTGAAGAATGTTAGAAAAAAGTTAAATAGTAGCCGTCTTTAATAATTAACTAGTTACTGGTAATATAAATTGAAATCTATTTGAATCAATGTATTTCCAAGTCCAAAATTCCATCAAATTGCCAGACATTAGAATCGTTGTTTTAATTGTATTGCATTTGTTTTGTTCCTGTGTAGATCAAGTTTGCTAATAGAAACCAGGCCCATAACATCAGAGGAAAAAAAAAATGTGGTTCATCTGTTTTCTAAATATATTAATTTTCATTTTTGAATTCTTGTAAACCATACTGACACTAAGCAGAATTCATTTTTAACCTTCAACAGTGAAAAAAAAATATTCAATTAAATATTTGAATAAAACAATAAAAACAATTGAATATTGTGGAAATGATGTAATATATTGTTTGAAATTAGGCCAAATATCTTTTTTTGAAAGTATCAAAATTTTTTTTAAAAAATTAAAAAGTTATTTAATTGACATTATTTAGGAAACAAATGTTTAAATTCGGAAGATATGAAATTTGTTTTCCTGCAATAATATTTTTTGGAAGTTTTTTCAGAACAATATCAAAGATTAATTAAATTTTTGATTAATTAAAATTTTTTAAACATTCCTCCAATGTGCAGATTTTTCATCTCTAAGGCATATATGAGCCATATTTAATTGCTATAGATCATGCAGTTTAGCCTGTAGAGAACAGATAAACATAGACACCAAATTGTTCTTTATTATTAGTACAGATGACACATTCATTTGATCATTATTATTAAATTACAGTGGAATTGTACTTCCATCTCTTATATGAAATTTTGCAAAAAAAAAAAACACTATTGCTATTTTTAATTAACTAATTCAAACTTCCCTTGTTTAAATATATTTATCTTGTTAAATGGCTGAGAAAAACATGACCATTAAAATAAATAAATAAATAGGTTTTTATTTTTATTTATAATTATTTTTATAGAGGGACAATTTTGAAAGGGATTTGACTTATTCTATAGCTAATCTGTGGGCGAGTCTTGCTGTGAAAGGTTACCAGAAAGAAGAGAAACGAAATTGGTCAGAGAAAGAATTAAGAAATTTTTTGACTGAAGGTAAATATATGAATGAATTTTTGATTTAATAAAAATTACAATGGCTTTAATTTTATGATTACTAAATATTGTAACATTGTAATGAATTATTCAGGAATTCTTTTTCGATTTGTTGGTTGATGAAATAAACAGTCCTTCAGTAACAAAAGATGGCAAATTTTATGAAACATGACAAGACTATCATAAAGGCAACAAATACACAGTTGAGATAAACACAGAAAACACACAGCAACATATTAAACCAAATAGCAGCCTACAGATAATAATTGGTTGTAACAACAGCCACACAAAGCAACCAAACAGAATACAGTGGAGGATAATCTATGTAGCTCCATTCTACAACCTTTCCAAATGTCTGCAATTTTTCTTGCTTTAGCTGTATCTAACTGCTGACTCACTATAACAGAACTGCCTACTCTTCACATGACTCAATGATGCTTTTACAATAAACACCAGGATTCGGCACACAGCTCAATTAAGCAATCGCTTGAGTTCTACACAACACTTGTTTGCTGAATTATTCTGCCTATGCTTTGTTATCCTCTCAATAACTTAATACTTGGCTACAACTGACTACAGCTTGGAACTGCTGGCCTTTTATAGTTTCTGAGAGAGAGAGGTATAGAGGCTGAGAAGATTGGACCAATCAGGCATATCTTGGTTCCTATTGCTTGAATTGCTAAAATTTTGGATGATAATATTCCATAACATCTATTTTGTTGCCAAGCTCTGAGATCACTAACGCTGCACCTGATCAGCACTCAACACAGCTGATCGTAAAACGATCTTTCCAGTGTTTGTATTAACCATGCTGATAAGTAATTTTACAGATTTGCAACAATATATATTTTATTTTGCAACAATATATATATCTATGTAATTTATTTTTTCTTTCCCCCTATGTTATGAAAATAAAGGATAAAGATTATTATTTTTTTGCAAAAATAGATTATTATAGGTTTTTAACAATATATTTTATTTTCATTATCTCTTTCCCCCCTATGTGATGAAAATAAAGGATAAAGATTATCATTCTTCACCAGAAAACATGCAACATGAATTTGCAATTAGAAAATTTGTTATTATTATTATTCTTTTGCAAAAATAGATTATCATTTTAAAGATGTTTTTCCTCCAGATGCATAATTTTATAAAACTGCCACAATTTTTTTCTATAATAAAATTTTTCTTTTTGTTGATGAATAAAATATATTTTTGAAAATTTGCTATAGTTTTTATTAATACACAGAACCTTTATAAAAGAATTTTTAAATATCATTCTGTGTTTTTACATTGCCTAATATTTGTTTTTGTTTTAGTTTCAAAGCGAGATTTTTCAACCACAGATTGCTTTATTTGTTTCATTATATGCAAAGCAAAAGGAGATTATTTGTATGATGTTGATGGGAATAAGTTTTTAATGCAAAATATAGTTGAACAATTTACTGGAGAAAAGTGTTGTACACTTATACAAAAACCAAAAATATTTGTTTTCCTGGTATGTTATTTATCTTTGTTATTATTATTTTAAAAATTTTTTTAAATTATAATATGACAGTTACATTTTCAAAATGTTAAAAAAATGCAATTGAAGATAAAAACTAATTTATTATTTTTTACTATTATTCTGTCCCTTTCTCAAAAGGAAAAATGAATTAGCTGATCCAGATATAGTTTTTGTATCGTAAAATGCAATTTGTTTCCCTGAAAGAATATAAAAAATAATTTTGAAAATGCCAAATAGATGTTATAAATGCAATATAGTTGAACTAAATATATTTTATAAAGAAAGTGTTCGTTAATTTTCCCCCTAGTTACCGCTTAAAAAGAATTATTTGAAGCAATTTTAATCATAAAGGATAAATATTTAAATTTTATATGAATTTATTTAGTAGACAAACATTATACTTTTAATAAATTTTTATTTTCATCAGTTTATTTTCATTTGCTATTTCTTTTCCTGAAAGTTATTTTAAAATTTTATGATAGATTTAAAAAAAAAAAAAAGCTTAGTATATAATAAAGTGTCACAAGATTTACATCATGTTTGTTTTAAATTAAAAAATTAAATAAAGATGATGGTATGGCATTGGGTTTCTAATTTAAGAAAGTAGGAAAGGAAAAAATTATATTACTATGTTTAATAATTTTAGACACTAATTCATATCAGTGTAGTTACTTTAGATGGCAGAAAATAAATCTTAATGTTAACCGTGCTGTTTATACATAAAATACTGGTTGAAATTATACTTGGTAAAAAAATGATGAATATATTAATATTATGAAACGGTGTAGGGAAAAATGAAAGCTGTACTTTAAGTAAAAGAAATGAATTGGAATAATAACAGGGTACTAGAGTGGAGAATTAACCCTCCTGTCAGACCAAAAAAAAATCTTGTAGGAGAATTTTCAAGAAGAAATATTCGCAGTTTTATTCCGTTTTGGCAAATTTTCTTTATTTCACAAGACACATTATGACAGTTACTTTGCTCATATGTCTAATTCAATATTAGACTCTGCTTAACATAAATGATTTGCCAACAATAGTTTTGAAAGTAAAAGATTTAGCTGTTCATTATTAATTATAGCATAGCAAGACACAAGATTTGAAAATCTGGAGAATATGCATAAAATTCTTGCCAGGAATTAAAATATATTTAAACTGAAAACATTATTACTACTATATTAGTAGATTTTTTTAAATTGCTGACAAATTTTGAAAAATAAATCGAAATTACATGTATTCTATCAGTATCAACATGTTCCTGTGAAAGAAATTCAGTACATTTCTAATAATTAAAAATTTTATACATACTTCATTGATCCTACATAATCTTCAAAGTCTTACAATCTTTAAAATGCACAATAGCTAACCAAGAAAATTAGATTTGCCTTATAAAGAAAAAAAAATGTGTTAAAAAACCCCTCTGTGGCTTGGTGGTAATGTCTCAGCTTCAGAATCGGAGGGTTTCAGGTTCAAGACTCGATTCCACCAAAGAACCGTCGTGAAAGAGGGTCTCTTGCACTTTAAATTTTTTAGGCCAAACGTCCTTCCACTGGTGTGGAGAGGGGTGTGCCAGCTCAGGTGTCGTCCTCTTCATCTGACTGGTTCAAAATTATGATGCATGTCCCAAAATAGCCCTACTGTTGCTTTACAATGGGACATTAATGTGACTAAACCAAACTAAACTTTAAAAAAAATGTCATTTAGCTGCACCAATATTGTTAAGAGCAAATATTATGAGCTGATTAATCATATTTTACAATTAAGTATGTAATAAGTTTTTTTATATGTAGTTATATCTTTTGTAATAGCATATTTATATATTACTAGCTGTTACCCAGTGCGTTGCTGCTGCAGAAAAAATAATCTTGGAAAAAATATCATTTGGAATTTGAAATAGTTATCTTGTTAAATTAAGAAAGATATTTATTTTCTTGTCGGCAATGAATACATTCATTGAAATAGAAGGATATGTAAAGGAGCAGCATAAATAGTACTTATTCTATTTTTATTATTCTATTCTACAAACAAATATTCATTTTTATGTTTTAGATTTGTTTATTCTTTTAGAATTGTAATGTTTGTTCCGAATGGTAATGAAAGAAACTATCTATCATATCTCGTGATTCGTTTAATGTTTGTTCAGAATTCTACAGTTTAATAATAAAAAAGTGTGATTAAAAAATTTAAATTTTTTTAAAAAATTGAATAAAGATAGAAAATATATTTATTCTGTAAAATCTTTAATATAATTGAAAAAATAATTTTTTGAAAACAAAGATGGTACAATTTTGTATAATATTTTCGGAACTCCAAAAAAAAAAAAGCTAAAATTTTATTAAATATTTAGATAAAATTTCAAACCTATAGGATTGGTTTCCTTATAACTTTCTTGTGCACTCTAATAAAACTATTACCTAGAGAATAACTTACATTGTATTTACACACTATAGCTACAAAATATTCACATCTAGCTTGAATTTGGCATCTTTATTGAATCTGTTGTCCCCTTGGCGAGGTATTTGGTGGTTAATAGATGCAGTGAATAGATATTTTCATACTTTAAATAATTGTATTAAATCTATAATCTTTTCGTAAGTGCAACAATATGGTGTCAAAGTTTTATCGGAATCGGAGGAGTGGTACAGCATAAGAGACATACTGTAAAACATTAATATTTATTTGTATAGATAATTTAAAAGTTCAATTTTTTGTTATGCAAAATGTATATGTATATCTAGAAAGCAACACAAATTGCACTATCCGTTTGAAAGTATTTAAATCAAATGCTTTTTTGTTGTTTATCACAGTATTTGTGTATGCAAAATTTTTTAATGAATACCGTAAGGAAAATCTATACTTATAATAAAGCTCAATGTGTGTGTGTGTGTGTGCATGTGTGTGTGTGTGTGTTGGCGCTCTACAGACCAGACCGTTGGACCTACAGCTACCAAATTTGGTACTTGTATACCTTAGAGGTCCGGAATGTGCACCTCGGAGCCCCTTTTTCGAATTTTTAATTAGAATTTGAATTAATTAAAATTTAAGCAAAATTTCGGCGTTTTTTCGCTATAACTTCCGAAAATATGATCGCATAAACATGATTTTTACATCAATTTAAAGATTAAAAAATTAGCTTTCTAAAGGTATAAGTTTTTTTAATTTATAATAAAGCTTCTGTTTTTAAGGAATTTTTAAAGAAATATTTTAACCATGTTTTTATCACGTGACTGGATAAAATAAAAGAATGCCGGAAGTTCAAATAAAAAAAATTATCATCGCAAAATAAATCTAAAGAAATGCAACTTTCAGCACGTGACTGGATAAAATAATATAAATATAAAATGTGATATTTTCTTTGAAAAATAAATGCAAAGCAAAGGTTTCTACAATCGTTTGCAATATCTATATCATTAACTCAATAAATCTTCTTTATTTACGGTAAACTTGATTGAATTTTGACAGGATATGCATTGAAATCCCGACTCAATGGCATATTTATGTAATCGTTTGCAATATCTGTATCATTAATTTAATACTTTTTTTCCCTTTCTCGCTTTCTTTTAAAAAAACATATTTAATATTTTGGCAACATCACCGAATTTTTTTTTAATATTTTGGAAGCATAACCGATGGTTAAAACTGACTGATTTATAAAATTAAAGAACATTATTAGGAAAAGGTGTACTTTTAGAACTTTCCGTTCATCATCTTAAAGAAAATATTAATTTCAGGCCAATAAATGCCCGGAATTACTTCAAGGCTAATGAATATGTGATTTAATTGAAAATTTTAGAACGCATTACTCATGGCGAACCAGCTGGTCGCCAAAGGCGGCTAGTGTTTAATAAAATTTGCTGTGATACATAAATAATGCATGCTGTTTGTATATATCTTTATTGCATAAATATCTTACCTAAAATTTAATTGTGAGACCCTAATTTTGTATTTTTATTTGATTAAATGTAAAATATCTCTAACTAAAGAAAATAAAATTTGGGTTTTCTAAATTTTTTTGGAGGTGGGGATGATTATTTCTTTTAAGATGTTTATGCCCTCAATAATAAGCTACATAGAAAAAAAATCCTTTATGGATTTTAAATACTTTTTTATTTGTTCACATATCTGTTCTTTTATATCTGAGCTATTTCTGTAGAACAGAGGTGTCCAAACTACGGCCCGCGGGCCAAACCCGGCCCGCGGAGGGTTTTGAACCATAATGATGTTTTCGCCCAAACCTTTTCATTTTCATAAAGGTATATCGAAAAACTACGTGGCCAACAAAACGGAGTTGTTGTACTTGACCAAACACAAATGTCTATCGCGCTGTTAAGTTATAAGACTAAATAAAAAAATATATTTCGGTAACTCAAACATAAAAGAAATTTTATACGCATGTGAATTTTGACGATAAGCAGAGTCTTATTGTTTTGTTGTAAATAAAGCATCAGCAATTTTAGTTCGCTTAAAGAAGCACTTAAGTATAAATAAACAAATATCGTTTTGATTTCGATTACGGTTTCATGGAATTATTGCACGCGCATAGTAGTGTACCTAGAACTTTTGCCACCCGGGGCGGTCCCGTTGCTTCTGCGTTGATTTGGTTGATTTTCTGTTTTGGACATGAATTCAAAAGAAATTCTTCTATTTCAAAATCCATTTGATTGCAACGTTGCTGAAATTTCAAGCCAGCTTCAAATAGAAATTATTGATCTTCAAGCAAACGAACAAATCAAGGACAAATACAAGGAAGGAAACTTAATAGATTTTTATAAATATTTGGATGCAAAAGAGTTTCCAAATTTGAAGAAATTTGCTCGTAAATTCATTTCAATGTTTGGGACTACTTACGTGTGCGAACAAACTTTTTCTCGAATGAAGTATCTCAAATCAAAATATAGAGCAAATTTATCTGATGATCATTTGCAGTCATTGCTTATGATTGGTGTAACAAATTTTGATCCCAACTATAAAGACATTCTTCAACAACAACAAAAAAAAAAAACAGTTTCATCATTCGCATTAGAAGTTGCATGAAAATATTTCAATTTATATAAAATAATTATATAATTATACTTTGTTTGTTTAGTATTTTGTATTTTCAAGTTACAATAAAATAGTATTAATTAATAGTATTTAATGCTACTTTACTCATAATGATATTTTTCCATTTGTATATACATGTGGCCCGTATAACATGGATCTAATTTCGATTTGGCCCGTGCAGCGAAAAGTTTGGACACCTCTGCTGTAGAAGATAAATATCTATCACAAATTTGGAAGAATTATCGTTATTTTTCCTGTTTGTTGAGCTATTATAATTCTATTCCTGAAAATGAAAGTACGGTTTTTAAAGTAGTATTTTTTATAGCCCTATAATTAACAAGTTTCTTAAAAAAAGCATTTTGCTTTGAGGAAAAATTCATTGTGTTAGGTGATGCTTCTTGATAATTGACCTAAGTAACTATTTTTAAGTGGCAAAAAGTAGGAAATTCAAGTAGCAAAAAAAGTTTTTTTTCCAGATAATTGAAATAGTATCAGGAAAATTGGCTGCAAAGTAGAAAGCACTTGATTTTTTTTTTCTGGCTTCACCATTTTTCTGTTCTAAAAGGGAATTGCGAATAAAAGGTCATAATTAATCATCATCTGACTTAGCAATCAGTCTCTTTTTATTCCGCACTTCAGACTTTGAATACTTTTAAATTTTGAACTGTATTCAATTCTCCATAAATCAAATTTAATATATAGATTTAGTTATGTTATGATTGTCTATTTTATTAACTTGTAATCAATAATTTCAGTTGTCATCACCAGCCAAGAAGTCTTGGTGGCCTTGCGTTTGTGCTGAGAGTACAGATTCAGGCACTGGAAGCACAATTCCTGTACATGCTGATATTCTTAATATAGTTATAACCACTGAAGGTAATGACAAATCACAGCATATTTTAGTGTTTCTGTTGAACCTTGAATATTATTGTTAAATTCTTTTAAAGAGTTTCTTCAAAAAAATATGCTATTGAATTTTGATTTAAAAAAGGAAATTAGTTATTGACTTCAGTTGAACAATGTAATGATGCTGCTTATGATGATGCTTAATTTTTTATTAAGATTTTGTAATTATGACAATATTCTAAAATGCATTTAAGTAAAACATTTTTAATAACATTTATAGTACTTTTATTGTTATAAATTTTCTTAACATCAAAGCCTCATAAATTATTCATGCAAATGTATTCCTTAATTTTTGAATTTTTATCTAAAAGCATATTTTAAAAAATGTAATGATATTCCCTCCCCCTTTGCTAACAACAGTTGGCACTGTGCCATCCAGTGACACTCTGTTTTGATGTCATATAGGAACTACTGGGCAAATGCTGATGCCAGATTGGAATCATACAATTTTTTATTTTAATTATTTATATTAAGAAAATGAATATTATTTTAATTAATTGATTATTTACTTTGTAAAAATTACGATCTCCTGAAAACTTTGAAAAATTACCAACAAGAGAAGTCCTACTTGTGCCAAACAAAACGATTCTGATTAGACAGGCAGACAGTATTGGTATAATATATATTTAGCTATTATTTTAATATAGCAAATCCAGTTGCTAAGAAATCTGAATTTATTTAAGGGAAAACAATTTTGAAATATATGAAATAACAATAAAAAAACATATGTAGAATAGTAAAAATTATCAATCTTCTCCTCCCCCCTCGCCGCCGATTTTGTTCCTTTTCTCAATTTAAATGAATAAATTTTTGTTCTTACTTTAGAAGTTACTTTACTTAAATTACTTTTTGTTCTTAG
Organism: Argiope trifasciata; assembly: GCA_026543055.1. Classification (NCBI taxonomy): domain Eukaryota; kingdom Metazoa; phylum Arthropoda; class Arachnida; order Araneae; family Araneidae; genus Argiope; species Argiope trifasciata. The sequence goes on along the minus strand of JAPMOQ010015486.1, from coordinate 2,363,850 downwards.
AAGTTACTTTACTTAAATTACTTTTTGTTCTTAGAAGTGACTTTTGATTGGATAATAAAATATTTCATATATTTTACAGAATCTCAACAATTGCAAGACGTGGTAGAAAAATTCCGAAATATTTTTGGGAGAAATTGTGGTGATTTTCTCAGCCAACTGACCAAGCTGAATGATGAACTTGTTAGAGATTATGGATTTTATTCTGCTTCAAGCAAGAATTTGTCTACATTTTCTTTTAATTCTACTCTAACAAAAACACTAATTATAGGCAATACAGAATGTAAAGGAAGTTAATATTATCTTTTTCAATATTAACTTCCTTGTTTGTCAATGCACTTTTTAAAATGCATATAATTGGTATTTTAAAATATTGATTTTCTTCTTATAGTTTAATCTTTTAAATGCCCAGTATCATATTTGTAGGATAGTGGCATTTAATTTCTGTGACTTCTATTCTGAAATAATGATAAATTAATTTGAAAGAGAAGGTTTTTTTTTTCTCCCTATTTTATTATACAACCATAAATTTTCTTAATGAATTTTACTAATTTTGATAATTGAAAAATTCTGAAATGAATTTTCTAAAATCTGTTTTTAAATTCAACTGGGCATTAGTAGGTTGATAAAAATGAATAGCTTTTAAACATTTTTTTAAAATTTTTTATTGCTGATAATATTTTTTAATTATTTTTGGATTTATTTACTTGATATATATTTTATGTCAAGTTAAAATAATCACATGTTTGGGAATAATGTAACATAAGCTATTCTACTGGCTGGGATAAAGTGTGATATGCCTTCCATGATATATATTCAATGTATTAAATTAAAGCTCTAAAAAAGAACCTGTTTTAAGAATTATAATAATAATACAGCTGATAATCAATGAGTATCTTTTACAAAAATTAGGGCTTTTTAAACTGAATACCAGCTAAATATATTGGTTACTTTAACAACATGCATTCTCTTTTATCTTGATATTAAGATCAATCAGTAAAATTTATGGAATAATTTTTTTTAAATAAAATTTTATAATTCCAAAATTTTTGGTTAAAAAAATATGCTGAATGAACAAGTTTAAAAAGTTCTAATAACAAATGGTAATATTTTAACCGTACATTTTTTTATATTGATTGTCAGATAAAATTTTGTGTTGTCAATAAACAATGTTTGTTTATAATCGTTTTATTTTTTGGCAAAATTGATAAAAATTAATGTTTCATTATTTAAGATCAAACAGAAAACAAAAATCTGTATGAAAGAATACTTTTAAAATTCAGTTAACTTGGAAATTTCTTTAATTACATCAAACTCAAATTTTTTATCAAGTAATTATTTTTTGTAACAAAATTGACACATATGAGTATAAGTATATGAAATTAAGAAATGTATTTTTAGTATTTTGATTTCGGAAAGTTTAGAGCAATTCTCTATAGTTGAAGGAAAGTCTTCTGATGGTAGATTTTCTTGAAAATGCTGTGAATTCTAGATACTAAAATATACTGCTTTTTTTCCACAACTTTTCTGGATTAGTAAGTGTAAAAATATGATTTATCAGAACATTTTACTCTTGTCCAACAGACAGGATTGTCACAGCATTAAAGAAAAATTTAAAAAGAACTCAGAAAAATAAAGAGAATTTAAAAATCATCTGTAAAATAGATAGAAAGGTGGAAATTTTAAATTTCCTAGTCCTTCCCCACCCATCTAAAAAACTGCTGATCTCTTCCAACATTGCAAGAATTAAAAAAATGTTGCCATTGATTTAAAAATAAAATATCATTCATAACCATAAGAAACTTGTCCATTTTCTTCTTACTCTCCTCTTCTATTCAATTAAATTATAATTTCTAAGGTAGAGAAATATTATTTAATTTAGAATGACTACAAGCTACTTGAATATTATTAGAGCTAATGTAACAAAAAAAAATTATTTTGCAGAATATTTTATATTTGAAGGGGAAAAAAAATACTACAAAAAGGATATTTGAATTGAGAAAAAACTTTTGTTGTTTTTAAAAGCTGCATCTTGTTTAAATCCACATTTTATTGAAAAGTAAATGCAACATTTTGTGAAAAGTGAGCAGTTGTTTTGCTTCAATTTCTTTATTCCAAAGTACAAATTTCCATCATAATTTCAGAATATCTAAAGATAAATTTTGAACTTTTCCTGAAAAAACTAAAGTGGATTCAATGAGCAACTTAGAATAAGAAATTTATTTAGACTACCAATCTGATGTTTGAAGATTATTTTCTCATTATTTGGAAATCATAAAAATATTTCCTGTATTGTACCATGGTAGTATGACTGTGGAAAGATTTTTAATTGGTCTAAGAACTGTTTGTGATGATAAACACATGAAGATATTTTAAATGTTTTCAGTCTTAAGAGATTTGTTTCAGTAGCAAAATTAGCACATAAGAGGGACAATAAAGCTTTAGAAAAAGCATAATATTCTGGAGTGGAAAATTTAAACACACAAGCAATTTTTGCAAATTAAGTTGTTGCAAAAGGAAAAAATGAAACTGAAGCTCAAATACAGTCACTCAAAATATTGAGACACTTGGCTTAAATAACTATGAAACTATTTATCATAATAAAAAATAATAAATCAAGGAATATTTTAACATTTAGTATGCAGTTTGTTAGGAAAATTTTATTGATATTTCAGAATTATAATTTGATCTACCCTTTTTTAAAAAAAATTCAAAGGCAAGTAAGAGTCAAAAAAGTATTGGGACACTTTTGAAAGAGAAATTCAACAAATATATAACACATCAACAGAATTGAATTTATTGCCACAATTTGAAACATAAAATTTTCAATAAATGAAATTAGTTGTAGACAAAATGTTAGTTAGAAACAGATATATTGGTTCATGTATGAAATCTTGTAATAAATCATTAAGAGAATAGAAAATTAGTTTGCTGTATAGGACATTTAAAATTGAGTAAGTGTACTGTTTTTTTTAACTTTATTAACTTGTTCAAGAATACATCAGAGGCCTCAAAAGACATTTAATGAATGTGAAGGGAAAAAGGATTATGAAACTAGTTCACTTCAATCCAATAGTTAGTAGAGTAAAACTGACTTTGCCATGTAAAAATTATATTCGAAAAATCTGTAAATCCTCAATCGGTCAGAAATGTTGTAAGAAAATATAAATATCATGGAATACCTGAAAGTAAAGCCCTTCATCAGCTTAGCGAATCAACAAGCTAGGCTGGTATTCGTTAAAAATGTATGTTAAGCAATCAAAATAATTTTGGAAAATATAATTTTCATTCATGGAAGCAAATATATTTTCGGATAGGATGGCAAACAAAAAGTTCATTGAAAATCAAATACATTAATATAGATCAAAAGTTTTCAGCCTACTGTCAAACATAAAGGTGGCAATTAAATTTGTGAAGACAAAGAAAGTGTCAGAAATGTATTGTTTTATTGTTGTCTCGAGGCAAGTGTTCCTAATATGTACTGCTGTCAGTGTAACATTCTTTGCGACTATTATTAATATAGATCTGCACTGATCTTAAGGAATGCAACCAATAATTTCTAGAACTAGCTGTCAAAGATGGTCTTCATGATGAGTTTGTTTGTTTGTAGTAAATTTCAGTTCTAAGTGGAAGAAAACTCTTGGAATTTCTGTGAGGGATCCTCCTCCTTATGGTTTTTTTTAAAAAATATTAGATTAGATTTAATATTTAGAAGCATTATGCATTTTTTATAAGCAATATTTTTTAAATACTGAAATATATTCACTATCATTAGAGAACAATATTTCTAACAAATAAAATACTATTCAGAAAAACATATCTATATAAAATTATGTAGTTCTAACAACTAAAACAGCTTGCACTTTCAATATATACTAAAATTATTAAAAGATGCAATACTTACTTAGAAAAATATTCTTTACTTTTAACTTCTACTTCAATAAGAACATTCTAGTTTCTTTAAGCTAAAACAGTGCTCTCTCACAAGCACTTAGTAATGTTCTTACGCAAAATTTGTTTCAAAGTCTAATCTATTCTCAACACTGAATAAATTATGACTATTTTCCAAATAAAATTTCACTATTTCTGTGAAATATATTGAAAGTTTATGAACATTCTTTTAAATCATTCTGTACATAGCAAATAAATAATACAAAAAAAATTTCTTTTATATAAAAATTCTTTTATTAAAATGATGTAAATATACACAGATGAAAGATGAACAACATGTAAAAAATGTCTTGTAATGGAATTTTTAAAAATAAAAAATTCAGTTATTTTCTGTGTCTTGATCCTTCCCAATCTCCTGCTCCTGCTAATATGAAGCTGATTCTTTTAAGTATATCTGGCACTGTAGCTTCCTTATATTTATGCTGGACACACTCTGAATAAAAAGAATAAATATATAAACATATATAACTCCATAAGTTGTATCTGCTAAACATGGTAAGAAAATAACAAGAAATTTAATAAACAAAATGTTAAGCCTTATTTTAAAGGTGCGTTATTGTTGTTACTTATGGCTCTTTACAAGTCTGTTAACAGATACAGGCAGGCCGCGGTAGCCTGGTTGGTAGAGCGTCAGTCTCGTAACCGAAAGGTCGCGGGTTCTGTCCTCGTCTTGGCTAATGGCAGTTGGGGCACGTTAAATATGTCAAGACTGCAAAGTCCTCCAAGTTCCCATAACAAAACGATACCTCTGGGGGTACTGAATCAGCGATGAGTCGGTCTCTGATTTCGATCTAAATTCCGACTTGCTGATGAATGAATGAGTGTATGAATGAATTCGACCACCCCCTAAAAATGGTTGTGTCGTGTGTGTGAGCTAGAAGTCAGACCTCTGCCCTGTGGGTGCTCAGGGGTCTTTACCCTCAGAAGCTACTGACCCCCCTTTCCGTGCAAAACACGGACATGACAACAACAACAGATATAGGCAGGGATTTAAGCCGAAATTCGCGTCTCTTGTTTTTTCAGTAGTGCCAACTAGGGCTAAGAATATGAGTTAGCTACTTCATGCTTCACATTCGCTTGCATAACCTATTTTTAGAAGGGGGCACATTCAGACACTCACAGATAGAACACAGAAGAGCAACCACGCCTTAACTGGGACTCAAACTCATGATAGCCAGATCACGGGGAAGACACGCTACAATTATGTTAGTACACCGGCTTTACAGTTATAGAAGGCCATTCTATTAAAAACATCATTGTTTTTGATCTATAATAAAATAATGATAATTTCAACCATTTATATTCATGAATATATTAATGTGCATTTTGCCAACAACAACAAAAAATAATTGAATATCACCATAATTTTTTATTTATTTATAATTACATCTTTACAAATTTGCTGACAATGGAAAATTGAGTTAAGAGGATAAGTTTTTTTTCCAATGAAGAAATTGAGTAATCAGTTTTAATAATATAATTAAGTATAACATAATTTTGAAAAACGACACTTCCAATGTTAAATAAGTTTTATGATCTTTCAGCAATAACTCAGAAATTATAATATGTTTCTCAAAACTTTTTCACTTACAAAAGAAAATTATTATATCATATAAAACATGAAAAGGACAAAATTATTACATTTATTAGATCTGCATTTCATGGAACAGAAACTTAAACAACCATTATAATATCACAGTTGGCAGAACATTAAATTTATTTTTCTTTCACCCCCTGCCCCTATTCAAGCAACATTGAAAGAATGTATAATTTGATTGTAAGAATAATCACTAATTAAGGTTTACTAGCAGTTGGTGTTCACAAACAAATGAAACAGAAATGTAAGCAAATCCAAACAATTTCTTAAATTGAATATGTTAATTAACACTAAAATAGGGAAATTAATCGATACATATTTATAAATTTAATGGCTTAAAGTTGTGCATTTTCACACATATTTTTTTATTGTAAATAGATAGAGGATATTTTCATAATTTCCTTAAAGTTATCCTCTCAGAGTAATAAAACATTCTCTTAAAAAGTATTCAGTGATTAAATACTCAAGTTTTATACAACACAATTTAGAGCCACTTGTTTCAAAAACTATTAAATGATAGTTTGCTAAGATCGATTCTTTTGTATTTGTTCACCATGATCACATCAGCCATTGTAAAAAAGAAAGGATGCCTACAACTCTGAAATTCTTTTAGAAACTCTTTATAATACTGTCCCCCCCCCTGCACATCATCATTCAGTTTATAGCTAGCATATTAACTAACAAATTAAAGAAGGAACTTAAATGTATAAAAGTCCAACAAGAATTTTCAGCCAATTCACAATACTAAATATATTTTCATATGCAATCAAAATATGCTTCTCTTCTAAGAGCATATAATTTAATATGCCCTTTAAGTCTTACTTCTTTGAATGACTGAATTTAAAATTCAATAAAGAACAATTTAAGAGTTATAAATACAAAAGGAGTTTCAAATTTTTAATAGCTGCATTTATAAATAATTATATTTCGATATCTAAAAACAGATAGATTGAGAGATACTACTTTCAAAATTTAGCACCTATATGAAAGTCTGATAACTAAGCTTGCATAAATATTCATTCATCAAGAAAATTTGTTAAACAAATTATTTATTATGTTTGTACAAATATAAGTGGCAAAAGAGACTGACTGATTTTCGATGATAACAAAAACTTTATTCTTCTGATTCATTTCATATATTCCAATTAGTGCACTCTCAGACTGATGAAGATGATTTTTTTTTTTAATGACCAAACTCACAATGGCTCGAAATATGAAAATTCACTATTTAGTGGTCAATTTATTTTAAGAAAACAGCTCTTTATCCTATATAATTTGCATATAGACAAGTAAAAATTTTTTGTTTTAAATATTGTTTCATCACCATAATCATTACCCTTAATTAGTTCTATAATCAGGTAAATGGAATTACATTCTGCTAATAACTTTTATTTTATAATATCTTCATAATTCAAAAGTTTATTATTATAATGTAAATAATTAGCTAAGGCATTAGACAATTACCTAACATATGCTTAGAGTGCTGAAAAAAATTTAAATATTTTTGAACTTTTTAAATAAAATTGTAATATTTTTACACCATAAATTCCAAATACATAATAAATTTACTATATGATTGAACTTGAAAATAAAATTCCCTCATTTTGATAAATACTTGGCAATTTCATCTTCTTAAAATTACTTCATAGTATTAGCATCTCACCAATTGGTAATTTTTAAAAAACGAAATTGGTTAAACACCATATTTCCTTCACCACAAATATTAAGATAGAGTTAAATTTTTTATGGCTGGATCAACTAAAAAGGCTGAATGATGAAATGATTTTGTAAAAACATAGACAAGTTAAGAATAAATTTATATCATGTAGATTATTCTTCAAAAATTCATGTCAATGACGGCAAAACATTATTAAAAAGCTGAGATTTTTTTAGACAAAAGACAAATTTAAGCATATCGCAAGAAATATGGCAAATTTCTGAACAAAAATTTGACACACACATATATAAAAAAAGGCCGAACAGATTGAATAACCTTTAAGCCATTTCTACTGACACATTTTGTGATAAGAAGATAATAAATTACAAAATTATAGAAGTGTTTTTTTTAAGATAGTGCATTATCAACTAATTTAAAAAAATCGAGAATTTAGATTGATTATTAAACAATAATAATACAAAAGATGTTCTTGATTCGCAATTTCATTTAAAAATTATTGTAACATCAATAACTTTAAATTAATAAACTTTATTTTATAACTAATGTTATTGCTAAAATTTTGCTTAATATAAACTTACTTGATAAATATTTTGCAATGGTTACAAAAAGATACTGCTATTTTTTGCATTAATTAACTGCTAATTAATTGCATTAAATAGTACTGATTCTCTGGAATTAAAAAATTATATCTAAAAAAATTCCATATATAATATCAGGCTTTGATCAATATCCACACATTTATTTCAATAACAAAAAAGATTTTGAACAAGTGTATCAAAATGTTATCTGATGCAAGAATAGGAGACATTTTGATTAAATTTTAAGTAAGTAATATTAGTACAGTTTAAACATTTAGGGATAGGCAGCATCATTGTTTAGGAATTTGAGTCTCAACTGTATGATAATTATAAAATGCCAAAAGTTTCGTGTTTGTCTATTGATTATGTTCTACAAAAGCACAGAGCTAAGCTGAAAGTTCATCTTTTGCATACAGATAATATAAAGGTAATATTAATTAATTAAAAACATTATTATTCCTTTATAACTGGTGTATGATCCTTGAAATGGAAGTCATTGCTCATATTTCATACTGGTTAAAAATGCAAAGCAAAAATAAATAAATAAATAAAAATAATGTTTTGTTGATACATTTTTTTTCTCTACATATATCTATTTTTTAAAAAAGTATACTTTATATTAACATATAAAAATAATTTGTTTAAAAAAAATAATTTTAAGGATAGTTGTTTACTGAATCACAAATTAGGTATGAAGAGAACGACTGACTATTTAGATTCTTCATTCAATAAGATACAATTATATGTAGCTTTCATAAATTTCTGAACTTTTTTCCCCTCACAATTTCATAATTAATTATAACTGTCTATGATCAATATTTAAGGGAATAAAAGTGATATCAAAATATTTTTAATTCTTTTTAATGAGGACGAATTTAAGAGTAACAAGATTCAAAATAAAATTTATGTTCTGGTATTGCAGATCATGCAGTAAGAAAGGCACAATTTTTTAATGAAGTTTAAGAGCAAGATTTCTCAAACTATACTACACATATCACTGATATATTCGATTAATCCTCTGGCACTTGATTTAAAATGCGTTATTCTTTTATTACAAACACTCTAATTTTGATTGAAAAATGTTTTTATGATGATACATATATTTTTACTTTTATGCATCATTCAATTTTAAGAGTTGGGAGCATTCTCTTAAGATGATTCAAATGATTGCCATTTGAGCAATTAAAAAAAAGGATCCATACTTTTGAGAAAACAATAAAAGTTTTTTTTTTGTACTATAGTCTCTGTCAAATATATTCTATAGGGGGTAGGGAGATATTCTCATTTATTTAGATTTGTTTCCAAAATGATACCAATCTACATTAATAAAAAATTTAGAAGACAATGAGTTGTAATTATTAAAAAAAGTATAATAGCTTAATACATTACCAACTAAAATGTTACAAATATTTAGGTCACGGAATTTCTTTTTTGTCCCTCTGCGTCCATTTAAATTGTATAATACAGCAACATTTCTTGACAGCATAGCTCTCAAACAAAGAAGAATCATTTCTTTCCATGAATTATAGGTCCTGCAGGCTAATTGTATAAACTAAAAAAGCAAAGTTATATTAACGAAATAATAATGCATGACAGATTTTAAATAACTAAAAATTTCATTTGAGTTAATCAAGCATATGTTAAATAGTTTGTTTAAATTCTGTACTGTCATTGTCATTGTGTTTATTGATGACAACAATAAATGAACAATAATTGATGAGAAAAATCATATCATTATGGAAGTTAAAAGTTTGGAAAATAATCTTTATGTATATCAAAATAGCTCATTCATTAAACTTCATGAATACTTAAAACAAAATTTCAAATATCTATATAAACAAAATATAGACTATATATATAGTTTAAAATAGATATTATATTTACATTATTTGGTACATAAAATGTATAAAATTCTATATTTATATAGTTAATTTTTGTTTAAAACATAAGTTTTTTAAAAATTTCATTGTAGATTATAATTCTTTTAATATAAAACATTAAATATTAAATTAAGTTATCTTATGAGTGTTTCTACTCAAACTGTATTTTATTTAAAATAAATTAAAATTAAAGGTATAAAATGAATTATAAATTGTTGAATTTTAAGAAATATATTTTTAGAAGTAGCTAGGGGAAAAAAATATTCCACAACAAATTTTCATAGAAGAAATAGTACCTTTTACACCCATCTCTTTTTAATAAAAACTAAAATGCATTTTACATTTTTTTTTTTTTTTTGAAATTTAAAAGGAAATTAAAATAATAACAAGGAAACAAATTTAAATTTTTAAAAAGTCTAAAAAGAAAGTTTTTACAATTAAATACATAAATGAAAACAAATCCACAGAATTACTGTCAGAAATAGAGAAAAACAGCAAAGTTGCAAATTTTACATATAATTTTTATTGATTAAGATCAGCCAAGAAATTTAATAACTATGCACAATAAAAACATAATACACAAATAAATACAGCAACAATATAAAAAACATTATACAATCAGATTTTCTATCAAACATTTATTTTATTAAACTTAATATTTTTAATTGTTTAATGATTTATTTACGAGCTTTTGAAGAAAAGTAACAAAATATAATAGTTGATCTTTACTAAAATAGCTGAGAAAACCAATTATTTTTCGTTCAATAATGCATTTATATTTGTTTTCAAATAACATTCTATATAATTAAAACACTTTATCATAACAAATATTGCAATATCAAATATGTTTATAAAGAAAATTAAAGGTTTACAGCAGTTTTAAAGAACAAAGCATTTTTTTTTTTTCAAGTAAAATCTTTTTGAAGCTGAAGCGTTAAATATGCATGCATCAGTACTTGATACCAAAATAATTTCTGTAAAAAATGAAAAATAAGCTGGGATATACATGAAGAAGATAATGAGGAAACATACCAATTTACTTGCAATTCCACTATTTTCTAATTGTTTTTCTAATTCTAGAAGTTGTTCATCAGTTTCAACTGGGAAATTGAACTCATTTTTTACACTCTTCCATGGCATTTGTTGAGGTAAATCTCTTTGGAGTTGATCTATTTTTTGAGTGTTTTCGGAAACTTCCGTCTTTAACTCTTCAAGGGTGTTTTGAATATGGATTAAAATTCCATATACATCTAAAGCAACTAAAAATGCAAAAATTAACAATAATTATGAAAAAAATTAATTTGCATTTACAACAGCAATTTTATATAATAATCAAAATTCTGAAAATTAGAATAATGCTTTTATAATTTCAAATTCTATGAGTTGATTTACATATTTAGAAGCATAATGGAACCTCCTTTCTTCATTTAATTTCTGAATAACAAATATATCATTTAAATAATTTCAAATTAAAATCTCAAACAGCAGATTATCAAATTTTATTTCTGAACAATCTTAAAAATGCATGTGTGTAAAACATGTATTATAAAAATATTTATTCTATGATTATATACCATGAGATTCTGATAAGGATTTCTTTACATGTATCAATCTATGGTAGGTAATTATAGGGATCATTTACAACAATTTGTTTGGATTGACTAATTTTTATCCTTTCACTAGGAATATGGGAATTGTAATTACTGTAATTTTAAAGAACTTCTTTTTCATTGATTGGATAAAAAAGGTAGAATGGAGTCAGGAAATATGAGAATATTTTAGAATGAAGTTAATATGGGCTAAATGAAGATAAAAACTAGGATTTAATTTAGATGTTTATTACACAGACACACTCACACAATGTATTTAATATCGTTAAAAAGCATAAACCTAACTATTAAGGCTGTGAAGCAGTGTTTTGCAATAATTTATCTGATTACATCATATGATATGAGTCAATTATAGTGATTCTCTGAACAATTTGCTTTACATTTGATTTTTTTTGTTTAATTATTATCAATATCTGAAAATGATAGTCATAGCATAAAGTTCAATGTATTCAATGATACTAACTAAAGACTGAAGACCTGTTCAGGTTAGTTGAATCAGTTTACTATTTTAATGCAATATTGAGGATATTTTGAGACAGACTTTAAAATTTTGATGTGAAGATATTTAGAAAAATTGGGCCATAAACTTAGAATCCTTGAATCATAAAGCTTAAACTTTACTATCAGGCCACTGTGGTCATGGAGAATGGTGAAAAAAAAAAAATCCCTTTTCATACTTCGGTTACATAATTTAGAATCCTAATATTATAGAACTTCTCTAAAAAAATACAAACTAATGAATAAAGTATTCTGCATTTCTTTAAGTATTATTAAAGATAAAATTTAAAAAAAATAAACTTACAATTATTGTTTGAATTATTTTGCTCAACATTCTCGGTGTGTGTCACATTACTACTTAATTCCGCTGAAAATAAATAAATAAATAAAAAATAAAAAAAAATTATTATGTTTCTTGTAACACATTAAATAGTTGACAAATTAATATGCATTAGAATGCAATGAATTAAAAATATATTTAGACATTTTTACAGTTTCATGTAGGGATTTTGTTAGGTCTAACTAATTTATGAGATTCATCTATCTTTCAGATAAAAGAATGAAGGGAAATTAAATTTAAGAGAAGGAAATATATAAAAAATGATTAAATAACTTATGGTGACTAATTCTACATGGTGTCTCACAATGAATTAAGATACTTTAAAATTATACAAGCTGCAAATAAAAATTAGCTGGGCAAAGGGGAGGAACTAGCATTATTATTTTGAAAGCTATAACATTCCAAATATAATAAAATTTATGAATATAATATTGCCATCAGATGGCACTGCATCTTATAGTTGCAGTATGGAATATAAGAAGAAAGCTATAAAATGTCTTTGAAAGCAACTGTTACAATCACATCACAATCAATTAAAAATTAGTAATTTCATAACATGAGGACTCATTATGAAAATTTCAGTCAATCTCTATAAGTATCAATGAAAATGGACTAATTTGTTTTAGAAAATTCATCTAGTGTTGCAGGATGGTTCTAGAAAACAATATCTTTTGACGTGGTTCCACAAAAAATAACCACAGGATGTAAGATCTGGAGATTATGTAGGCAAATTCATGCCAATTCTAATAAATGTGGAACAGCTCGATGTGAAGAATTTCTCAAAAAAGGTCATAACTGCTAATACATGACATAACCAAATTTAGCATAAATCACAAAGCAGCTGGTTTGATCTTTTAATACACTAATCTAGTTTCAATGAAGGAACTCTTTCAAAACTGATTCACCAATGCTTCAGAGCATACTTTTCTATCTATAGGATACAGTGCCACCTGCTGGCAATTTTAAGAATTAAACTTTTATGTCTTTAAAAATAAACACATGGCTTGTTTCTTTCATCAATTTCTGTTACCAAAGTATTTATTATGTGAATATTATTATAAATCTGTAATATCTTTTCCTCACCAAGTTAGTGTCATAATAGAGAGAGGGTCATTTTTAATGGATGCAGTTTATAATCTACAAGCTCAGTGATAAGAAGATGCTGGAAAAAGTAAGAATTTTGACTCTATCTCTATTAGACACAATAATTGGTGATTCTTTTGGGAAATTCAATGCCTGTCAATATATATACATAAATGCTTGGGGCTAGAATGACTCGGTCAGTTCTCTCCTTGAACAGTTGACTGCAGTGATCTTCAGTCATGCATTCCAAGCACTATTGTTATTTCTTAAGCAGCAACTCTTGGGAGAGAGGAGGTCTGATTTTGAGTTTTGAGCTGCATTTTTACTATCCATATCCCAGATTTTTTGTAAAATAAATCATTGATATTTGATATTGACCTTTGCTCGTTTCATGCACAGTATCCCCACTGTAAGCTTTCCATAACAGTATGTGAAGCACAAAGTATTAATAGCTATTCTATGTCATTAGGCTAGTTAAGAATTTGAAGACTATCAGGCATTATAATGAAACAATTGATATACAGAAGGAAAAAATAAAAATGCAAGAAATTAAGATATTTGATACAAAAAAATTAAACAGAAATCATACATGTTTTTTCACAATTAGGAAACTGTATTGAGGTGCTGGGCATTTCAACTTGAGAATCAAATGTCCCATTATGATTCTGACTAGAATTTTCATAAACGACAGATGACTTAATGTTGACAATGCAGGGTAATGGTGTGCAGTCTGTACTTCCTTAAAAATGAGAAAATATATCAGGCAAAATTCATATAAATAACTATTAAAAAATTTTATGCATGTTTCAAAGATATTACTTAAATTTCATATTTTAAAAAACTATAAAGAACTAAGAATTTATGAATATTTCACTACTGCTTATCTTATAAAGATAATTATAGATTAAAAAAAAACTTAATTTTAATCTGATAAGTAAAGACCAGTTTTTAAAAGAAATAATATATATAAACATACAAAGGGCATATTTTATATCTTAATATTTCATTCCTAAACTGTTAGAAATAGGTTTATACTTCCAATTGCAAATATTATTTAAATGGTTAAATTATATCTTATTTTATTTGAGCCAATAAATTTTTATATTCAATTATATAATATTATATATCAACTTGCTATAAAAAAATTACAAAATATAATTTTTTATTGAATCTTTAAACCCTATTAATGATATTTAGTAAATACCTTAACATTTCAACATTAAAAGTTTTTTTTTAAATTCATTTTTTGTGACCAACATCAACTAAATTATACAGTTTAGAATATCACTATTTTAGACCATCATGATGATCACTGAAAGCAGGTTGACCAAGGAATAGGTGATCCCAACTGAATTTAGTTTCATTTAGTTACGTTAATGTCCCGGTTTTTAAGCAATACAAGTGCTATTTTGGGATGAATCTCGTAATTTTGAATCATGATCAGATGATGAGGGCGACACTTGAGCTGGCACACCCTCTTCGAACTTCCACAGCACTACAGTAAGAAACGTTTGGACTAGACAGATTAAAAGTGCACCAGACCACACTACTTGTGGTGACATCTTAATAAGCCAGTAACTACCACTAAACATTGGTGGCCATTTTTGTATAGTGGATGTTACTGGATTTCAAACCTGAACATCGCAGGTTCGATTCTTGGCGGAATTCAACCTACATATTGGCACAATTCCGCCAACACAATACGCCAAATTGATGACCTTGGACGGGGTGAATTTTCAACAGCTGTCTTGGCGGCATCTCTCCATCAGCAACGCAAAGTCGTCAGACTCACTTGACACAGCATCAACAACAACTCTTTCCATCAGCAATGCAAATTGGTCAGACTCACTTGATGCAGTAGCAACTCTCATACACTAGCCATACCGCTTGGCGCAAATAAAATCGTTCGTCTCTCTACCGAGCTCCCTGGTAGGGGAGTATTGTGGTGACATCTTAATAAGCCAGTAACTACCACTAAACATTGGTGGCCTTTTTTGTATAGTGGATAAGTTACTGGACTTCAACCTACATATTTACACAATTTTCGGTAATATTAAAATTGCATATGCAATTTTAATATTACCGAAAATTATATATTTAATGGTATTGATTTTTATAAACAGGTTAAAGGTATCCCAATGGGTACAGCTTTTTCAAGTGCTTTAGCTAACATTTTCCTTCATTACTACGAGAAAAAAATAATTAATAATTACTTAATAAACGGTTGGCGATTTATTGATGATTTGATTTTGATTAACTTGGATAATACCAATATTGTTACTAACTGCTATCCTAAAGAATTAACTTTAAAAGAAACAAATAGTGATAATCTTGAAGCTACTTATCTGGATCTAAGGATCAAAATTGATAATGGAAAAACAATAGTCGGTATTTATGATAAAAGAGACGAATTCAAATTTAATATAATTAAACTCTGTAATTATCACTCTAATCTTAACTCTAAAATTTTCAAAAATGTACTTTTCTCACAATTTAATAAAATTAAAACAATTTGTAATAACAAAATTTCTTTTATAAAAGCAACAAATAGTTTTATTAAAAATTTAAACAATAATGATTTTCCCAAAAACTACTGTAATATCAATATTTTAATAAAAAAAGAAATAATGAAATATTAGTGAAATAGATGGCGCTAAAAAATCACCTTTATGTTTAGTTTCACGGTGTTGTTGTTTTTTGTTGGCGGAGAAGAATGGCGGATAACTAGCGAACAGGTCAGGGAACTGATTTTTCTTAATTTTTTCTTAATTTTGTCATTAATTATGATCTTTCTTATATGGTTTTACCTTTTGTATATATATTTGTTTCATTTGTTGATGTTTTGATTTGTTTTTGTCTTTTACTGTTGGAATTGGTATGTCACTTTTGCTTTCATCTTCGGGGGATTTTTCGGGCCACGAGGCGTCAGTACTTTCGGACATTGTCCATCGACGCCTCACAGAAAAAAATTCCCTGTTTTAGAATCCCAGCTTGAAAGTGGCTCCTGATGAAGTTTTCAGGCCGGATTCCTTTTTTATTGACTATTTTTTTCTAATGATTTTTCTATGGATTATTTTGATTAGGTTGTCTTATTTTGTTAATTAATTTATATTCATTTGCATTTTGGTTGTAGCTGCATTTGCGCTCTCTAAATACAATGATTGATTTAAAAACTTTTAATTCTTATAACTTGTTTAATCAGTAATGATTTTTAGTTCCGGTTCCGGTTTGGTTTCGTTGCCGTTTTTACTTCTGTTTCGTTTAAATACTCTTTGAATATTGTATTGTAGGTTTATTTCATTATTGGGTTCTTATTCATTTACTTTTCATTATTTGGTTCTTATTCAATTACCTTTCATTTTGTGAACTTTTGCGTGTAATTCTGAATTGAGTTTTAATTTCGTTTTCGACCTAGTTGGTTTCATTTTAATTTTGTTGATCAAGAAATGGATTTTGATTGTTTTAATAATTTTATGATTGTGTATATATATATATATATATATATATATATATATATATATATAACTTTTTTAAAAAACTATCTAAGAGTTTTATCTGCTCTGACTTTATAGAAAATATCTCAAGAGATTCCACTTTACACTACATTTAAACAGTAATTCTATCTTTTCTCAGTATATTCTTTTCACTAAACATAACAATGAGAGGTTTAATAATATAAAAGATAGTAGTTTAATGATTTAAAAGAAATGGAAAAATTGCTAGATCAAAATGATTACCAGATAAGAAATTAATGTAACATAAAAATAACATTTTTCTGCATTTGTTTTACAAAGATAAAAACTGTTGAAACTTCACCATAAAAGCACTATAATCAATCTCAATAAATTTAGTACAGTCAACTTTATCATGTGTACATGTTATTTCCTAGGCTACACATTATGAATTTAAGATTTAAAAGTTCTTTGTTGATCAACTTACATACAAGAGGAAAAGTTAAAAAGTGAAGGAACTTTTGCAGTTCCTCTTTCCAGAGTTTGGTAATACTGTTAGCATCAAAAGCTATGAAAACTAGCTCATATATATTTAATATAAAAAAGAAAAAAAAAATGATTAACATTTCAATAAGATAAAAATATCAGGAAAGACATCAATCTATACTATATCTGTCTTGACATAACTCAAGAACCCTGCTTTGCTGTCAAACTACTCTCATCTGTTAACTTGGATCTCCCAGAGCCATGTACAAAAGCAGAATTAAAAGAATAGGTATGGATGCAATTCACTAGCCACCAAAACCTAATCTTGCCACCACCTACACAAATGGTTCTGTTGACACAACATATAACAAAGGAGGACCAGAGATCTTTTTTGTTTTTCCAGACAAAACAACTTCCAAACATAAAGTCACAGCAGGCAAGATTGCCTCTAACTTCACAAATGAACGCATTGCTAAAAAAAGAAATTTTGACTATGTATCTTGTGAAAGCAATGCAGATTTCTTCAGATGGAATCATTATCTTTTCAGATTACAAATCCACCTTAGAGACTATTCAAGATGGAAAGACATTGCTTTCCCTAGAATATTAATTAATAATTAATGAATATTAATTTTTTTCTGTATAATGGCAACAAAGTCGTGCCCCTTGCAATGAATCCCAGCCTACATGGGCGTTAAGGGAAACAAACATGCTTACACTCTTGCCAAGGCAGACAGAGGTTCTGTACCAACTAAAATATTTTTTTCCTGACAAATCTAAATTATAAAAGAAACATCACAACCACAGCTGCAAGACTCAGAACAGGGAATCTGAGGGGCATGAAGATCATGCCTGATGGTTCCAGACTATATGAAGAATGCTGGCTCGGTTCAGATGCACAGCTGGGTCAGGAGTATATTTTTAGAAACCATTCTATTATTTCAGCTTTCTTCAAAATACACATTGACTGCACCAAGGATATTCATTAATCTGATGAAGCTGAAGATGCGGCCAGTGCTGTTCCTCATGCTTTCAGCCCAATTGTTTCCCTTTCTTCCTCCTTTATTTTTTTATTGCGTTTGTCACATGACAACAACATTACAAGAGTAAAAATTTACTACTACAACATTTTCATCTTTTATAAAGAAAAGGTTAACAAAAAGAATCTAAACTAAGTTTTAAAAATGATTAACAATTCTATTTTACCACTTCTGAACTTCTTTTTATCATTATGTTTCTTAGCTTTTAGAGCATTTCTTCGTCTTTTACGAGGCCTGTCTGTTATCTCTTCTTCACTTTCCACTTCACCTATCACACAAAAAAGATAAAGCAAACACTAAATAAAATTAAAACCAGAAAAACATTATAATTTGGTGAAATCAATCTA
This sequence comes from Argiope trifasciata, assembly GCA_026543055.1. Classification (NCBI taxonomy): domain Eukaryota; kingdom Metazoa; phylum Arthropoda; class Arachnida; order Araneae; family Araneidae; genus Argiope; species Argiope trifasciata. Next base: position 2,345,313 of record JAPMOQ010015486.1, on the reverse strand, counting down.
AACATATCAGAATAAGGAAGGGAAAAAAAACCTATATTCATAAATATGTAAAATAAAGAAGTGAAGAAAAATCTTCTGAAATTATATATTAGGCATATTATTTTATTCAATAACATATTCATTAGATGTTTTCTTTCTAAAAGGACTGAGAAAAGGGTAGAAATTTGATGTAAATGAAAACCTAAAACATAAAAATCGAAAGTCAATGAACAAAGTGCAATCTATATAAAAAAAGGGGGGGGGGAATGTTTATTTATTTGAACCTCCTATAAATCCATGATTTTGAATGAGTTCAAACAAAATTTAGAGCATACATTTTTCAGCCAATCAAAGAATTAATCTTTCAATAAAAAAAATTATGTTCCTAAATGGGGTGAAATGGGGATAGAAAATTTGTTATATTTTTCAGCCATAACTTTGAAATATAAAATTGCAAAAACTTTGAGCTGACTTAAAAAAAAAAAAAATTAGATTTGCAGAGACATAAATTTTTTGCAACTGCTTTTCTAGTGTTAATCAGTTTTTTCAATTAATTTGAATAGATTTATTGTAATGCTTTTTCCCCATTAATCTATATATATAATATACTATACAATACTATATATATATATATATATTCTCTTAGACACTTTAGCTTCTATCAATCTATAAAAATAATAATTTATTTTTAAATATTGTCTTCAAAATTGCTACTTTTCCCTTTAAACTTCCCTAATCGTTAAAAACAGAAATGTAAACCTTTCTTTCGATATAATGAAAATTTACTAAAACTATTCATTACAATGCTATTGGGTATTTAAAAAATGCACTTTTTGATGAAACAAAAAATTCTAGGCTAAGATCAAAATATCAATTTAAAATGAATGAGAATTTGATCTTTGGTACTCTACAAACCACACTACATACTATAGAATTATAAGCTTTGCATGCACGCACACACACACATAAGTAAAGAATACTTGATCTTATTACTTTTAATTTCTTGAAAACTGCTATCAGCAGCCATAATTGAAGGCACAGAAGCTGAAATTTAAAAAAAGAAATTAAACTTTTTATTCAATATCAATGAAAATTTGTATTCATGTAAATTTCATTGCATGCAACCAGGATAACTGAGAGGAAGTCATTTAAATTTTAGTACTAAATCAGCACTATTTTTAAAAAATGGTGCAAGGACTTTTCTAGAACACACAAGAATTCAGGAAACAATTATGAACTTTCTAGAATAATCTCAAAGTATGAATGAAGGTTTGAAACCTCTTTAATTTAAGGGAGACTAGTAATTGCGATAGGCTAAAAAAGAAGTTTATACAAGGGAAAAAATAAGAGAAGGGTGAGGTGATGAAGACTGATCCAGAAATTAAGAACCTTTTATAAAAGAATGATAATCTTTCAGATTAATGATTAGAAAACATTACAATACTAGCAAAGATAGAAAGATTCATGAATAATGCAATTGCTTATTAGTTTTCATAAAATAAACAATAATAATATTGTTACGAACGTGTAGTTTTGCTTTCCCGCTCTAATATTGTCATCATTAGGAAGACAGATTTACAGTAATCTGCATTGATAGCGAGTGGGTGAGACGTCAAGAGGTCCCAGGGCTTGGCGACAAAATGGATATTTCCCGAAACATTGAGAATTTTCCCGATCCGTTCATTAGGAGCCGAAATTCGAGAAGAACCTGAATAGAGAGGTCTTGAAGAGGGAGAAGACAAGCTGAACAGTCAATTGGTGCAATCGAGAAGATCTGAACTGACGGGTCTTAGAAGCTGAACGAAGTACGACCAAGTAGACCTAAACAGAGAAGTCTTGAACTGAGGACTGCTGTGCGGCGTATTCTGATGAAGCCTGTGTCGTAGCCCGTTATGTCGTCGTCGGGAACGGAGCTGTCCTGAACTGAGGAGTAGTCCGGTTGTGCGAAGTAGAGAGTCGGCAGCAAAGACAAGAAGAGGCAGAAGAGTAGTTTCAGCCTGTTCCGGAGGGACCTATTAGAGTGCAGAAAGAATCCCTTAAAGATTCTCTCTCCTGCTGAATTCTGTCTGGCTGCTTTGTGAGCTGTGGACGTTGTCACTACGGAATTTCTGCCTGTGGACTACTGTCTGCAGTAGTGTACTGCTGTGTGCTGTCCTGTGTGTTCGTCTCGGCTGTATATAGTGGTCTTTTGTAAATATTTGTCGTCTTTGTGCTGTCCTGTTTTTGTCCTGTAAATAAAGGTCTGTGTTGTGTCGTCTACTGAAGGACTGATGATTGTCTGTGTGTCATCGTCTCCTCTCACACCATACACACCCACTATACAAAGTAAAAAGAATCCGATGGATTGAGGATAGGAAAATCCGTAACAATGTGCATGGGTTTTTATTGCCTGGTAACAATTAATAAATTATTTTCTCTGGAATCAGCTGGGCTCAAATGATCAATTCATTTTTGAAAGGGAATAGAAATTTTTTTTTATTTCAGCTTGAAAAACAGTTAATAATTAAGGGGAAAAGGAGGCACATGAGACAAATTATCATTTTTAAATACTTTTATTTAAATTATGAACTACACATATAGCAAAACATAGATAAAACTGAAGATGAATAAAGTAATTCAACAAAAGAAATGTCTCTCTCACTCTTTTCTTTTTTTTTTCACAAATGAATAATGATTTATTGAATCATAATTATATATTTCCTTTTCTAAAATGTTTAATTCACCAATTTCTTACATTGATTTAAAGATTTCTTCTGTTACGACGTTTATATGAAAAAATTTCAGATCAATTAGAATTTTTAAATTATTTTTCAATAATTCTCAAACTTAATAGCTGTATAAGCAAATAAATAAAATAAAAGTGTTTGATAAGGTAGGTAGAAAATTTAGGATCAGGATTTTAATTCCTTTAAGACAGTAATATTCATTAAGGATTTCTTAAAACTATAAATACTGATAATATAGGGATGTATTATATGTTAACTCTAGCTCCTATTGTAGTACTGCTAAAGCTTCTCTTCCAACTGGCAAACATTGTTACAGAAATCACCTCCATCAGATTTGTTTTAATGTAATGGGTGAATGATGTGAGATAAACACAATCAGCAGTCCTTTAGTAGAAAACACAATGTTGTTTATTCACACGAAGAGAGGACAGCACAAAAACGACTATGTACAGTGAAGAAAAACATAGCAACAATCAACAACAGTAGACAGCAGCCCATAACAAATCCAGTAATAACGTCGTCTGCAGCACACAAAGTCACCAGATAGGATCTCTTTTGCCTCTTCTCAATTTAGCTGCTGGTCTACTACTTCAATTCACGACCACTCTTCAGTTCAGAATGACACAATATGGCACACAGCAATTCAGTACTCCGCCATTGCTTCTGTATTCTCTCGTTGACTCCGACTTTTATTCACCACCATCCAATTAAAGACCAAACCAGCTTAACAGTGCAAGCCTTTTATAGTTCCTGGAAGGCAATGCTAGAAGTTTCTACATCAACAAGGTATATCTAGGAACTTAATGGATGGATGGACAAAATTGTTTAAGATTTGAGAATTACTCATTTTGTCGCCAAACTCAGGAATCTCTGATGTGACACCTGACAGCATCCAATACAGATGACTATAAATCAGTTTCTTATAATAACATTATTTGTATAGAGTAGCAAAATTACAGGTTTAACATTATTGAAAGTTTCCGAGACCAATAACCACTAAGCAAAATGAAAGAATTGAATTTTCTTTTACTTATCATTTTACGAATATAAATTCTGTAAACTAAAATTGAGTAAAAATATAGCTTTTATTTTGCATTATTATTTATACATTACTGCTCATTTTTAATAAATATAATTAAGAATACTACTTGCATACAATTGAATTTGGAAATGTCAGCATTTAGAAGGTTAAACAACTTTTAACAATTGATATTTCATTTTCATTTTTAATAGATGTGAGATTTTTTTTACCTCATGATACACATCAGGTTTTGTACTAATCAAATAGAATATCTGGAGGAGTTATTTCATAATTTTAATGCAAAGAAAAAGTACCAGAAACACATTTTATGACCAAATAGCTATATTAGTTACAATATACAAAGAATAGTTGGTTAATAGCTTAATATATTGATTTTAATAAGTATGACAAAGAACATACAAAACCAACAGAAAAATAATATCAATGAAGATCTAAATAAAATGCAATTATTACTACATTAAATATAATGAAAACACTGATTTCATGGTGAGGATGGTGTGAAAACAAGGAAACCAAAACTCATGTCAATTGTAATTTAGGGCATATAATGATGAAAAATTATATATATTTCTAAAGCCAAAAAACAAATGATCAAATCAAATTTTTATGAGTTTATTTTTTATTATTTTTAGGGTTTCAAAGTTTCTTTACATCACTTGCAAAAGCTCTAAGCCTCTGTATGCGACCAGATAAATTAAGTATAAAAGCAAAACAGATCATTTATGAAAGGAAAGCTACATTTTGTATCTGATAAGACCAAAAGGTTGTAGTCTACAATGAATGTTTCAAACTATATTATGGAATGACCATTATTAAAAGTAGTTTTAATTTTATTGAATAAAGCATAGGAGCAAATATATCCCGAATATGAATAAAGACAAAACAAAATTATTTCTCAAAATGGCAATGCATCCATCTATGGCAAGGCCTGTTAACTTAAAAAGCATTGCTGATTTTAACAAATATAAATTATTATCAGTTTTATCCCATTAATATCCTTTCAGAGAACAGTTCTATTCCTTATAAGGAAATAATAATTAACTGGATGGTTGGAATGCTATATAATAACTGGATTTCTTATATTATAGAACTTGTCTGTTATCTAAACAGACATTTAAATATGGTAATTTCAGATGGAAAACATTTTGATTAAATTCTTTCTCTTATTCTGATTTTAAAAAAGCAGAGAATTCTAATAGCCAACCTAATAAAATTTCAATAAACATTTTGAACTTACTGATGCCAGAATTACTGAGAAATTCACTTTCAGGTTCCTCCTTAACAAATAGTTCTGCATCAATGTTATCTGATGCATTTATTTGTTCAAAAGTAACAAACTCCATGGTTTAGATTATTTATTCAGACTTCTATGATTCTTTTTGTTTTAAGCCTTAATTTCTGTTGGAATTCATACAAATCTAAAATAACAATAGGAAGAATTTAGAAACGTTTTACATTGCTATTAATTTAATATTTAAAATTATAACTAGAATAATTAAACATACAATAAAACATTCAAAGCATGAAATCATCATAAATTAACATTATAAATAAATATCAGAATTGTTTACTTTGAATTATTTATCAAATAACAACTCATTCATAAAAAAAAAAAAAAAATTGCATGACAAATTTGCAATTAAATGGATGACAACAGCTGGACTAATTAGGTTCCATTGCTTTCTGAAACTTTATATTTGAAAAATAAAATTTCAGCTAAACCCCAGTGAGCAGAAAATGTTGTCTAAAAAAAAAACTGAACATAAAGCTTGTAATTATTTCTGCAAAATTTTATCATGTCCCTAGAATCAATTTTATTTTAACCTATATGTAGCCTGCCCATTACATAGAGCTGAATATTTAAGCTGTAGCTTTATAGTGATGATATCTCGTACCTTTTATAGCTTAACCACTTTTTAGCTTTGAAGTTTCAAAAGTTCTCAAATATTATTTTACTTTTGAATATATTCCATTTACTCATATTTTGTGTACTATACAAAATATGCTACTTAACTGTATGCATGATGCACAGACAAGTTAATTAACAGTGATTTAAAAGATTAATATCATCATGATTACATTAGTAATCCATTATTATAAGAAATTAAGCCTATTGAAAAAATATTTTATAACATGGATGTCTACACACGAATTAAAACAATCTCATCAGTATTTCATTCTATTTGGTTAGAAATGGAATTAAGATAGAAAAAATATAGATTAAAATTATCTATAATAACAAGGTTTTTAAACCATTCTCTCCAATATCTTTATAATGATAAACTTGACATTAAGATAACATTCACAAGCAAACTACAAAATATGCTACTTAAATGTATGCATAATGCACAGATAGGTTAATTAACAGTAAATTAAAAGATTAATAATTATCATGACTATATCAGTAATCCATTATTATGAGAAATTAAGCCTATTTAGCACAAGTATAAATAAATAAAATAGTAGCTTGAAACATATCAGTTAAATTTGATCAATTAAATGAATTTCAGTTGATTTAGCACATATTAGGCATTTTTTATAAGCTAACTTTAAATAAAAAATGATAAAATATTTGCCAAAAAAAGAATACGCCTAGGAAAAAAAAAGGTAGGATAACACCATTTTTTTTTACAGTTCAAAGTATGCGTTTTGAGCAAATTTACAATCACGTTTATTATAATGCATCTGAATAAAATTTGATAATTTCAAATTTTGTTTATAGGGGAAAGTCTTTAAAATGGCAGCAAATTTCCACGCGAAAAGGTAAAAGTTGTACAATAAACTTATTTAAAAAAATCAGAGCGCTTTTTTAAGATAAAATCTCATGGATTTTAAATATGTAAAAAGATTAGAAAAACAAATTTTACGAAGTACTGTATCTTCATATATAATAGTATCTTCATATATAATAGTATCTTCATATATAATAGTATCTTCCTATATAATAGTATCTTCATATATAATATATATTTCAAAACACTTTTCAAGAAATGTCATCAACAAGTTGTATAGTTACATTTATTCAAGATATATGAACTAAGAAGTTAAACATGATTGAAAATAATTTTTACATGTCTAAAAGACAATAATCTTGAATACTAGAGTACATTTTACATTAGGAAATAATACTTACAATTCGGAGTGAAAAACCTGAAGGAATGAATGAAAATACGTTCACCGGCGTTTACTCCAGAAACGATAAAAACCTCAAGCATGCATTTGTTTGGTCGGTATTTGAATGAGCATGTTGCCATATTCGAAAACTAATCTTTCAACAACCTTCAATAAATCATTGCAGTCGAGTTTTTTGAATCCAAAATAAATACACAAATAGAACAAATAAACTAAAAATCCTTAATTATTTCCAACTTTTCTTTGCTTTTAATTTTTATTTTAATAAACCATTGTATGACAGAATGAAACAGAAAATTCAAAATGTAAATCCTCCTTCGAGTTGAATGATACAATTAGTTTAATCATAACTTTAATCGTTTCATTTTTTTTTCTATTTTTTTTTGTCCGAATGAAAATATTGGCAGAAGTTTATTTTCCACTTGCAGAGAGTGTGATAGGCGCGCATGTTATGCGCTTGATACGAACTTTAAAACTGTGAAAAGACATGTTATGATCGGTTTTTCGATGAACATCAAAAGATGTTTAGCTTTTTTAGTAAACGTTTTCGAAAGTCTTCGCCTGCCATTAAGAGAAGTCAGTTAGATGATAATATTAAATGCAATAAAAATGTGATTCCGTGTAAAATAATATTACTTGATGGAACCGTCCTTACTGTTGAAGTCACTGTAAGTTTTCTTTTTGTCATTTTCTTATTATTTCTTAAAAGAAATTACTGACTGACTTTTAGGTGAAAGTTTCTTAATTATTTATAAAATGCATGGAAATCTGTGTTTTTGATATACGTCTTGAAACAAAAGTTGAAAATAAATACCGTTTCATGGGGAATTCAGTATTCACAAAGTTTTTTGTACTTTAATGCTCTAATTTTTGTTCTTTTATTTGAAAGTATATAACAAATATTGCATCGATAATGTGTTAAGAAATATATTTTTAAATAAATTATTGGACGGAAATATGAATACCTTTTTAATAGTTCCTTTGATATTTCGCTAAATGAACTTTCAAATTATAAGCTGGAAAGATTTTTTATTGTTCTGATTAAATTAAAAAAATATTTAAAAAAGTTAATACTACCATAAAATGACTTTTGGCAATTTAAATAGTATTATTAAATTGCTTAACTAATATATTTTATTTAATTTTTCAAAAATTATACAAGAAAGTTTTCTGATTATAAAATACATTCAGAAAAATAAATGACACTATTTTCTTTTTGCATAAATTGTATAGAAGATAGCTTTATTAAAAAAGGGTTTCCAATTTATAATCTAATCATATACTAATTTCATCCTCATGTGGGAGAATTTTCAATTTAATGTTTGCTTCAACATTTTGTAAAATTATTTGATTTGCAAAATGTTTATTTTATTCTTACAATCAGATCTATTTTTTAATAATGCTTTTTGAATGCCATTTTTTTAAATGTTTTATTAACATTGTATTATTTTTATACTTGAATGATTTCCATATATATTCCAGAAATGCTAAATGTGTTAATTTAAGATCTAACCACAAATTTAAAAAAAAAAAAAATTCATTTTAATTCCATTGTGAACCTTAAAAATTCTCCTTTCCCCCTTAATACAGAATGCTTAATAGGAAATTCAGGATAACTTGCTATCTTTAATTAAACTAGATGCAATGATTCATGGATTTCTTTTTATTAATTTAGAAGTCTACTTAATTTTTTTTCTTAAAGATTTGCTTGGCATTAAATTTATTTGAGAAATAACATTTTTAATTTTTTTTTTTCAAATGTAGAATATATATATAGAGAGATAGTATGTATTATAATAGTCAAAATTAGATCTTAAAGAATTTTCTTGTTTTTGATACTCCTGAATTTTTATAAGGTAAGGAATATTTTGTAACTGCTTAAAAGTTTACACACTGTGTATGAATACAATTATTGTATTAATATGATATTTCATTTTGAATTATTGTGCTCTAGCCTCCTTTGATGACCAACTGGTTCACCAGGAGTGATGCGTTCTAGAATTTTCAATGAAATACTTTTGTGCTCTTTATAATTTCTCAGCCAAATACATTTAAACTTCGATAGTCACATTTATTATTATAGAAGCCTTTCAATTATTTGTTCATTGCACTATATATATCTCTCTGATTCGTAATAAGCTATCATGGAATTATGTGGAAAATATCACATTTTATATTTGTTCCATATCATTATGCTTCTTTTAAAACATGTGCTGAACATCACACTTTTCTCAGTTTAATTTGCAATAAGTGTTAATTTAATTATTTGGTTTGAGTTTTTGTCAAAATGGCAGCAATCACTGGTATACTCTTAATGTGCTCTTGCAGGTCAAATTCTACTTTCATTTAGTGAGAAATTAATGGCTTCAAAATATTATTGTACAATATTATTTTTTCAAAAATCATTAAAAATAGGAACTGAATTTAGAGGTTAAAACATTGTTATCAAAAAAAAAATCATTTTGAAGAGGATTTGAAAAAAAGTTTTGTGCTGTAATATTTTCAGAAAATATTGCCGAAAAATTCCAAATGTTAGAGAAATTTTTAATTAAAGTTTTAAAAAAATCCATCTAAGTATATTTTTTCATCTTCCAAAGTAAATATGTGCAGATCAGATGCAGTATTTCTAGATCATATGGTTTGGTGTGTTGAGCACTAATACATACATGCATGCTCACACACACGCACATTCATTCATATATGCAAACACATATTTATTTGATTACCAACCTTGGAGTAATTCCAAGCATTGATTGGCCTGAAAGTGATAAATTTTTTAAAGGTAGCGGTAAAAATATCTAAAAGCATTTTTTAATAATATTACTATTTTTTATAAATCAGTCAACTTTAATAATTGATTTAGAAGACTGATTGATGTAACAACTTTTGCTTAAAATATTAGTGAAAATATTTTGTTAAATATGACTCACAGAGCAAAGTATGAAAAAAATTTTTAAAGTTATTTATCATTGCATTTTTTAACTCAACTTACATAAAACTAATTATTATTATTACTGTAGTTATTTAGACAAAGTTAACAGTGCTAAACAATGTGTATGCCAATTATTTATGATTTACAAGTTAGCCATTTGGCTGGAATTTGAATGAGTATCCTGTATAAATTCAATGAATTATTGATATAGATATTGCAAACTAGCATAAAATCTTTTGCTTTGCATTAATTTTTATATTTAGAAAATAATAACATTTAATATTTATTTAATTTCATTCAATCAATGCTGTAAGGTGCATTTTTGTTCCAATTTAATTTACAGTTATAGTTGAATTTTTTTAAATTTGAACTATAATTTTTAATGTGATGGCAAGACTTTAATAAAGCTATTTTTTCCCATTGCATGTTTACCATTTTTTATTTATTGTAAAATTTTAATTGTTTTGTCCGAAATACAATGTTGAAAAATATGGTTAAAAGATTTCTTTCAAAATTCGTTAAAAATAGAAATTAAAGTTATATGTTAAAAATACTGGTATCATTAGAAAGCTTATTTTTTATTCTTTAACTTGATGTGAAAATCATGTTTGTGCGATAATATTGTCGGAAGTTATAGCAGAAAAATGCCAATAATTCGATTAATTTTTAAATAATTTAAATTCTTATTAAAAACTCAAAAAAATCACTCTGAGATGCACATTCCCGGCCAAAGTTTACATGTGCTAAATTTGGTAGCTGCAAGTCGAACGGTTTAGTCCCTAGAGAACCAACACATACACACATTGAGCTTTAAATAAGTAGAGATGAACACAATAATTAAAAGATGGCAAGGATCTAAACTAATGAAAATTTTTGACATTTTTATACCCTAACAGTAAACTTGCATGTCTTTTAGATGAAATTTGTTAATAAGGATTGTATTTTTCCTACAAATCAACTTTTTTTTGTTTTGTTTATTATAGTGAAGTGGGGGGAAAACCTATTGTATTGAAGGTATTTTATAACATGGGCATTTCTGTACATTATGTTTTAAAATATATATTTAATTTTTACATTTATTAATCCATACATTGCTATATATATATACGTTATAATTTCATGCATTTTTAATTATAACCTTTATCACCATTCTGCACTATAAATATTAAAAGTGTTTATTAGTGCTCAGTGCAAAAAATATTGAAATAATGGAAAATTTGCTTCTATGTAAACAAATTTTAATTGATACCTTGACATTTACTTTCATTGATATGTACTAGCTGGTACTCGGCGCGTTGCTGCCGCAGAAGAAATAATCTTGGAAATATCGTTTGGAATTAGAAATAGTTATCTTGTTTAATTAAGAATGATGTTTATTTTCTTGTCGGCAATGTATACATTCATTGAAATTGATTGATATATAAAGGAGAAACGTAAATAATTTTAATTCTATTTTTTAATTGTTATTATTCAAAATTTTACGGTTGGTAATAATAAGTGTTCAAAGTTTCATCGCAATCGGATGAGCGGTATGGCATCGCATACAAGACTTATATGATTTTAAGAGCTTTCCTTTGATCATTTGAATCATCTGGAAAGCATCAAAGTTTTGTAAAAACTGAAAAACATTAATTTAGGACAATTAAAAATGCATGATTGCGAAATATAAGATTACATGCTGAATGACTTTCTTATTCTAAGTATATAAGGGGGGGTGACGTGGAGAAGAGAGGGGAAAAAACCGCCAAAATTTTTATAAATATACAAGATGAGTAAAAGAAAATTAGTTAATAGAGCATTAATGATTTAAAAATTAAAAAAATATATTGGTAGAAATTTTAATGTAGAAAATTTGTTTAATTTTTAGGAATTTGGTAAATGCAAGCAATTGAAGATTTTCAACTCTATATAATTCTATTAATCACTCTCATTGAAGCATCTTTTGATTGTTAAAGAAGCCCTATTATAGAATATTTGGAATTAATAATTCTGAAATTAAACAAAAAAAATTATAAAAAAGAATTTTTAAAAAGTAAAATAGTTTTTTTTAGCAGTTTTTAGATTAATGAATAGCATGTGGCATTTGTGGAGACAATACATCAGACACACCACAGTTATTTTATGTGTTATTGAAGTAATGGTTTTTAAACTGAAAAGATATATTTTTTCGAGTATAACATTTGTATACTTGGTAAATGTTTTTATCCTTTTTAGGCTTTAGGTTTTAACCTATTCGTTCATTCAGTATACAGGATTTAAAAAAATGCTTCTTACAATGATGTGAATTTTGAATGAATCTAATTGCCTCCTTCCCCCCCCCCTCCCTCCCCAAAGCAAAGTTATATTTACAAAGAAGATTCATTTGATGTATTGGAAATTTATAGTTTAAAGTGAATTGGGATTAAAACTAGTTGGAATTTCGAGGCAATGTTATTTGATAAAATCATAAAAAATCGTTATAATAAAAATTTAAATTTGAACTGCTGAGCAGTTTTTTATTTAGTAACTTGAAAAGGCCTAAAATAATTTAGGAGTTATTAGCTTTGCTTAATGAAATTGGATTTTCATTGCAAAGCAGATTAGATAGATTTGCGAAATACTATTAAAAAATGGTGATTATTTAATAACTATAAATTATTACAGGAATATTTTCCATCAAAGGAATGATAGAAAGTTGTAAACGCTTTGCAATTATCAAAAAAGAAAAATATTATTATGATAGCTGCATCAAAGAATTAAAAAAAAATACTGATATGAAACAAATTATTGAATTGTGATCGTTATGTTCAAGTTCGGACTAATATTATTAGAGATAGATCGAGTGATCTAAATATAAAAAATGTAGCAGAAAAATAAAGTCCTTAATTTCCAAAGCAACAGAAAACATAAATTTGAAAATTGCAAAATAGTATGCAAAATGAATTTAAGTTCTGAATGAATTTAAGCAAAACCGTTAATTAATTTAATCAAAACCGTTTCTTTTATCATTAAATCGAAAGTAAGCTGCATGTTTTTAATGGCAATTCTCTGAGAGATTTTATAAAAAAAACTATTATATGTGAAACCCGAAAGTTTGTTTAAAAAAATGCAGATTTTTTTTACAGCTGATAAATTGTATTTTTTTTTTTAGATAACATCAACTAATTGGCTATATATGCCCATTTTAAAAAGAAATATTCGTAAAAATAGATATGAATTGTACTTTACATCCGCTTCTCACATTATGTCCTTTGATATTACCACATACTCAAACATTGAACCGATTTTCAATTTTTTTTGGTTGTCTTCCGCTGTAACTTCATTAATATACACAATATTCCTACTTGAAATTGCTATATCAGGACTAATAGTGAAAATTATCTAACATGAATAATACGGCAACTGTGGGGCGAAAAACATGAAATTTTGCTAATTTGTATAAAAAGGTGTGACCAGATTGTGTCTGACCTCGTTGGAGCCTTTCTAGAATATCTTTGCGAATTAGTACATTTTAAAAGTGACCTTACATTCTATAAATTAAAAATCAAAAGTAATAGCAGGAATTTTGATACATATTATTCCTTTTATATAAAAATTTCACTTTTGGTCTCAAATCTGGATAGTTTTGATTTCGATTCCGACCCACCTCCTCAAGAAAACCCCTCCGATTTTGACTGTTTTTAATTTTATTTATCTATTTTATAAGAATGCGTAGTTAAAATAATATTATTCTTCCTCTTCCATTAAATTAAATCTTTTTATTAAAAACAATATATTAGACGCTGCTGAAATTATTGAAAATATCGTCTGCAGAAATGTTTGTTATCTGTATCCTACAAAAACAGTAATAAAATATTTAATACGATGAAAATTCCAAGGTGTTTAAAAATAAATAAATAAAATACATTAAAAAATAACCTTTGTCGGTTTTAATATTTTTTTTCTCTGTGCTTTTTATCTAACTTGGTTTATCTTTAAAGTAATAAAGGGTGAATGGGAGAATGCATTCTAATGTCAAGTTGAGATCTTTTCGTTCCCTCGCATTTATTTATCTCTCTATTATCGCTCCATTCCGTTTTGACGGGAAGCCACGTGGGTGAGTGAGGATGTTTCTTAGTTTGGTCTTGGAAGGAGAACCAGTTCAATAACGCCAGCGCCCTGACCTTATCTTGTGACTGGACAAACGGGATTGCCCAGTGCGTGCGTCCATTAATCTGTCCCCTCTCGAATCTCATTTCAAAACAGTATTTTCTCTCCTGTCATTTCGTCTGTGGATGAATTGCTTTTGAGAACTCATCAGTTTCACATTCTGAGTTTTCTGAACGCGGAAGGAGGTGTGATTTGTATTGTCATATGATTGGTATTTAATTTTGAGTTGAAAGGGAGGAAATTGCATTTACTTTAGTATTAAAAGAGTATGAGGATCTGTACTATTTTTTCAATGTCAGTCCTTTATAAGAGCCGAAAGAACGGATCGTGAAACCGTATTGATTTAGAATTGATTTAATTATAGATTGCTATCATAGATAACTCTAATTAAAGGTATGTACAATGAGGTCGAATTGCGTTTAGTAATCAAAGTTTTTGTTTTAATGTTTACAAAAAAACGCCTTGAGGAAATATGGATTAAATTCAAATATATTAAAGATTTTTTTTTTTAAACTTTGTAACAGAGTGCAAAGATAGGTTGCAACGCTATTCCCATATTGTAAATTTCAGTTTTCATTGACTATAATGTTGTTCTAAATAAATTTATTATCTCTTAAATGCATCAAACAAGATTTTTATTTGTCTATTTCTGGTTGTTTTATATGATCTTAATGTTGATTATTAAAACGATGTTGCAAGTTTCACCGTGTGCGACTGATGAACCTTGAAAGTACAAAAAACCTTGGCGGCAGAATTTATCGATTCATTTGACTGTATTCTTATCTTTTTAAATCGAAGTTGTTCATTTGCTAATCATATTTAGATTGTTTGAAAGAGAAAGATGATTTTTAAATTGCTTCATTAAAAAAGATGATTCCTACTTTTTTGTGTATCCAATGCTTTTACATTTCAATTAAATAGAACTGCTTAAGTTCTCTTTAAAGTTTTCTCATAAATATGTATATGTTGTGTAGAGGAAAATATTTTATTTTAATAAATAGACTTCAAAATATTTATTAAATCTTCTCGATGTATCATCAACTTCAATTACGGTCCCCCAAAATCAATTTGATACTTCAAAATAAAATGTAATTTCAGGTTATATTTCTGTTTGCAATCCATATTGTTCGTATTGATTTGTCTCTACTAACAATAAAGAAAAATGTTTGCTTTGGAGCTCTACAGGCCTCACCGTTTGACCTAGAACTATCAAATATGACATCGATATATTTTTGAGGATGGGAATGTGAATTTCAAAACTTCTTTTTTTTTCCTTGAAATTTTAACTAGGATATTCATAAATTAAAAATTAGGCGAGATTTTGGAAATTTTTCATGATAAATCCTGAAAAAAATTATTCCACGT
Source organism: Argiope trifasciata (assembly GCA_026543055.1). Lineage (NCBI taxonomy): Eukaryota > Metazoa > Arthropoda > Arachnida > Araneae > Araneidae > Argiope > Argiope trifasciata. The sequence goes on along the minus strand of JAPMOQ010015486.1, from coordinate 2,330,009 downwards.
GACTAATTCTTACAGCATTTTTTTATTTAAAAATTTATTTATTCTAAAATTTGTGTTTGTTAAAAACAATTTTTAACAACAGATTCCACTATTACAGTTAAGTTCAAACCGTTCTCATTATTTCATAAATATTTAATCATATGATTTTTTTTCGTTGTTGAAAAACTGTGGTTTATTTTATCTGTTTATTTGAGACATAAAAAAATGAAATTATTTTACTTTAAATGAAACAAAGTTTTTAATAAATGTTTTTACTTTAAAACAAAAAATTTGAAATAGATTATTCAGACCTTAAATGATTGATAACACAATGATGCCATGAGACTGGACTCTATTAAAAATATTCTTTTATGAAACAAACAAAATAAGTGAAATATTATTAAAATAACAAGACTTAAATGTCTGTCGCTCTCTCTCTTGTGGGAATCATGAACATCATCTTAAGATATTTAGTTGTAAATAAACAAAACCGATATTCATGGAGTATTAACTGGTCACCAAAAGTGACTAATTTATAAAACTTATGAGTATATAGACATAAATTTTGCGTTTGATTAGAAATTTTTATGCACTTTGAATGAAAATTGTAAGAAAAAAAATTATTAAACCGACGAATGATTCAATTCGGAGCGGGACTCGATTATGTAGGACCATTAATCATAACGGACCTATATTGCAGTTAATTATTTACTATTATTCCGTATGCTAGGAAACACGAGGATTGACATAATAATTGCACATAATGGTTGCTATTATCAATCGTTTATGTTTTCGTCTTAAAGTATCGCATCCTTGAAGGAAGTCGCATCGTTTTTTGTTTTTTTTTAGTTCTTTATACGATTAATGAAGGCAGGAGAAAGTTATATTAATTCAACAGCTTTCTATCCAATTTCTGGTCCAAATAATCTATTGATTATTAATCAAAGAATTTTCATTCTGAATTGATAAATTGATTTACCTAAGAAAAATTCGAAATATGTCTTGCGAAGATTCTGTCATTAAGAAGGATCTGGTATCATTAACGATTGCGGATCTAATCAAAAGTTTTAAAACATTGTTAATCTTGTGAATCGTAGAACATTTTATCTTGTGCCTATATGGTGTATTAATTATAAACGGACGCAACCTATAAAAAATGTGTGAAAATTAACAAAGAATGGCATTAGCTTCAAGCTAAAGGCCCGTCGATACAAGTTTTCCTAGTGAAAATAGCAGAAAAATTGAAAGCAAAGAAAAATTTGAACAATTTGGTATTTTAACGTACAGTCTACTGAAAAAGAAAATGGAAATATTTGAAACAGTATATCAAGATAGACATCGTGCATGTTGTTCCTTTTCGATGCCGGTTCGCCAAATGTATTGAGCCACTTTCGAATTCCCCCCCCCCCTTCAAAAGAGAGATAGAAGGATATAAATATATTATACATAAATATTTTTGATACTTTTCTGCTCGGTAATACCTTGCAGACTTGAATTCAAATTTCATTATCTTCTTTTAGTCATGATCTTTACTTCATAATGGATTTTTAAAATTATCAAGTGTATCGTGTTAATCATACCATGATGCATCTGATAAATTTATCATCCTCAAAATAAACAATCTTATTCTTTGTATTAAGTACCGTCAAAATTCATGCCGACACTTCATAACCTGGAAATTTTAAAGTCAATTTTCAGGTATTCAATTTGCATTTTATGAGTGTATTAGTGTTGCATCTTTTTTTATTGCATTCTCATTTACGAAGAGAAAGCGTTGTAATTGTCAAAATCGAAACTTTGAAGAATTTCCCTGTTTAAGAGCACCCCGAGCCCGAAGAACGCCTTTTGTATTTAGTCTGAATCACTAAACATATTAACTTGGAACATTTTGGACGTGAAAAATGAAATTTGGCTAATAGTCTTTGTTCCATATTTGTTAATTTTTGTCAAATTTTAGGCAGAAGATCATCTGTCGATCTGTACATTAGCGTACATGCAAGTTGAATGATTCAAAAATGCAACAGGTTAGATAAGTAAAGTTGATTCACAATATATATTTGGCATATAACGGGTAGATCCGAATGAAATTTTAAATCAGATCTATCAAAGAATTGATTGTCTGTCAATTTGCATGAATATAAACGTCATAATTATTAAAAAAATAGTGATTTAAATTAATTATATTTGGTATTTGATGTCGTTACTAAAATAATAAATAGTTTTACTAATATTGTAATGATCTTGATAAAAAAAATTGTTTGTGTCATATTTTTCTTTCATACCATCGGCCAAAAATTAACAAAAATGCACATTCGATTAATATGCTCAGAAATGCAAAGCATTAATGTTCTGGAATCTGGATATAAAATCTTTCTCATGGCGTTTATGGACTTGCCCAAAATTCATAATTTTTAACGGAGACGAGGACGATAATATCCGTATTAGAACTTATACGAAAAAGTTTCGTCGATACCAACTACTGGTTCATTTTAATTGTAAACTGTGAATTATTTTGCTGTAAAATAAATTAATAATTGAATTTATAAATGTTTCTAAAAGGAATTTAGAACATACTTTAGTCGAATTTTGTATCATTAAGCTCTGACATTCGTTTTATATAATCTATTTTTTAAAATCTTGTCCTCCGTGATATGAAAGCTGCCAAAACAATTTTTGATCGAACAGTTGCAAAAACAATTTTTTCTTTCTTTCTGTCCTAGTTTGAAAATTAAAGCAGTTGCACTAAACAAAACAGATCTTATGTTTGTGCCCTATATTTATAGTTGGCACTAAACTTTTTATTTGATATTTCTGTACCCGAATAATATAAATATAAAAGCTCTCAGCCGGTTTTTGATATTTGAAGACCTGTTATCTTTGCATATAATCAAGGTTTATTTTGGTATGATTATTGTTTAAATAAATCACTGAAAGTAATAGTCTCTCTGATGCTATTTTATCTTAGTTAATTTTTTATATTTATTATGTTCGGAATTGTTTAATTTTCTTGGATTAAATTTTTTATTCTTGAAATTAAACAAACAAACAAAAAATAGTCTTTTTGCACTCTGATATCTCATTTCAGGCACCGTTCAAGTCATTGCATCACTTTGGCGTTTTTTTAATGTGATTGTTAAAAATGCCTACAGAATGGTAAGAAGGTGTGGATCAATTTTTGGAGAAATGCAACGATTGAAACAGTTACATATTATATTTCAATTTTCTAATAATAATTTCTAATTCAATTTAATATCAATTTTATATTATTTTTTGGAGAAAACTCATTGTACTAGATGAATTACTTTTTACTACTAATAGAATAGAATTACTTTTCTGAACGGAAAAGGTTAAATCGTGAATTAAAGGTTCACTATGATTTGAAAGATAAAGTATACTTGTTCAATAGTGTAATCACTCATTGATTTTTATTTAAGCATTCATTTTTTTTCTTTCTCTAAAAACAGTGTATATTCTAAAAATTTTTATCTAAAAAAGATTAACTGAATTTAGTTTATATTAAACCAACCTCTCATTTTTGAAATTACTGCTTCATATTTGTATAAGGCACCCTTCCAAACGTAAAAAAGTATGTTGTTTGCCTTTCGAATGTTTTAAGCTGCAATTCTGATTTGATGGTTAACATAGGATCTTAGATAACCGATGACGCTCTGTAAATATTCTGAAATTTCAAATCACATTTTCCTCAGTTATGACGATTCATATTTTGATGGACATAGTTCAAAAATTTGTAAGGGCCTACAATTTTTAAACTAGGACTGTACATAAAATGCATACATGACACGAAAGAAAAATTCTATAGACGACCAGCTCTTGTTAGATATAGTTCTAAATGTCTCACATGTCTACAGTTTAGACACTATACTTGAGTGCCAAATTTTATCCACACAATCGTTTATGTTTTGTATTAGTTCTGTTCATTTGTTCTTCAACCCGAACAATACGTACTTCGTGTGCAAGAAAATAAAATTTTAATTTCATTCAAAATGAAGTAATTACATAGTATTTTACTAAAAAATTATTTATATGTTCTGACTTCCTCAAAAAGAAAAAAACAACTAATATTTACTTTTGGTAAATAGGAATTAATATTCGTATATTGCTTTAATGAATTGGGGGAGGGGAATGAAATATGTTTGTAAATGTGTGTGAATTACTCTGTTTTGCTGTGGATAGAATTGATATTTGAATTTCAGTGTTCACTCTTTTCTTCTTTTCATACCTCGAATTGAAGAAAAGAGAGAAGTTACTACCATAATTACAGAATTCAATTTAAAGCAACACATTCTGATGAAAAATCATGAAAATACCGAATTTTTTTTATTGTCTCGTTTGATAAAGCCGACTTTTCTAAATATGTCTATATAACACAGTTAAGAATAAATAAATATTCATTTGTAAAAGTTTCAGGCTGTTCTATGAATTTCATATCAAGTTATTGCAATTTGAAATCTTTAAATTCGTTTTTCTCCCTGATGTAATTTTGTTTACGTGCTGTTCTTCGAAAGCCTAAGGCTTTTTTATAAATTGACGTAGAGATGTGAAATTTTTTGTGAATGTTCCTAAATACAAGTTTTATAAAATTTACTATGGAATTTGCCCTCAGATGCGTAGTTATTTTTTTTAAGTGTTCAAACTCAAAATATGTGTATTTTTCAGATTTTTTCTATGTTTAACAATGAAAATATTTATAATTAAATAATTATTGTCAGGAGGATAAATTCCCTTGTAACTTTTATGTAATATATAATTGAACTACCTGAAAAAAAATTTTGAAAAAATTTCAATATTTAAAAAAGTTTTTAGGGTTAAAAAAAAACTTCATTTAAAAAAATTAAAATTTTCAAAAACTGTTGAAATAATTCAAATTTTTTGTGGGCAGTTATAGAATGCTATTTAAGATAAGATACACTTAAAATCTAATTTCAAATATTAAAATTAAAAAAAAAATTTAGATGGTACCGTGTCGCTTTAAAGGTTATCGTGAATTTTCATGTTTCAAACAGCGAGAGACTGAAATTTGTTTGAGAATTGTGTCTGTTTTTGAATACAGCAATGCAGAAACGCAATAAACGGAATGCATGAAATTTGGTATGCCATTTTTACATCAAAAGTTGAAGATTTCTGTAAAATTTTAGATAATTTGCTTAAGGAGAATCTGTCTGTTCGACTTTGTACACGTGAATAAGGCAATTCAAAATCCAGCTAGTTAGCAGTGGAAATTTGACGTATAATTACTGTATACTTTATTGCTATTGTAGATTTTTTTCATGGATTTAGGACTGAATATGTCGAAGAACTAATTTTTTATATCTGTTCATTTTTTTTATTGGTGCTCTTTTAAACTAAATAATTTAAATTCGTCTCAATATGAATGGATAAATTTTTATTTCCGCTCTTTATATCAAAATTACAGATCTGTGACTAAAATCTATCAGCAAATAAATATTTTTTTTATGTGAATACGATAATTGAAAACTACGCCAGCAAGATTTATGAAACATAAAAGAAAATCTTGACATGAAAATTATTAATATCAAATTTTGAGACTAATCGATATTCAGGGAGATGTTGAAATTCAGTCTCACTTCTCATCACTATACGACGAAGCTAAACACATAATGATCAGCTTTAGTAGGTAAGTAAACATTTTCGCTGGTTTTAGCAAGAATTAGTGCATACTTTTAGAGAAATGCGTGGAAAAATGTGCTGCAAATCCTTTTTCAGATCGATATCTTCGTATTTTGCTGTCGAAAGAAAAGTATAGTAGCACTTCATATTATATTTCAAAAACTGTATTTGCTCATTCGTAGTTTGAAATTTCAGAAGAAATGACTCATTTTCACTTTCGCAATTTCGTCTGACCTAAGTTATTTTGTCTATGTTTGACTCATTGTTTCCTTACTAATGTCCACATACTCGATAATCATTTTTGTTTTGCAGGAGAAATAAATAAGTCGTGCTCTGTGAAACGTGTCCAATAATATTTACAAAATAAATTTAAGCCATGTACATGATTATATACTTGGCAAAAGGATAATTTGAGATTTTTTTATCGTATAACAAAAAGTAGGCCAGAGCAAGGTCAGAAATTTATAAAAATGTATCGAACTGAATTCGTCTGAAATTTTCATATGAACATATTAATTTTATGAGATACTATCTTTAACTGAGACATACAGCATGCATAATGCAAAAATTGTTCAAAACTTATAATTACTGAATTAAATGTATATTAATTTTTTAGTTATTTTTGGATAGAAGGTACACATTAAGTCATTAAGGAGAGAATTCACAAAATGTTAACTAGTCTTTTAACTAAAGTTAACAAAATATTTTTTCCAAATAATTTTGAAGTATAGTGAATAAAATGCATTTTTAAGTAAGTTAAATTGGACAAAAAGTTTTTGCTGTCTTAGCAATTTTATTTTATGCATTTTTATTTTCAAATTTTTATTAATTTCAGTTTTATACATTTTACCATAACACTTTTCGTTGTTTTGATTATTAATTTATATGCTCTGTGAAGAAATTGAATGCATTTTTGTGTATGTGCGCGCACACACACATGTGGTGTCGTTGCTATGATTATAAATGTATTTTAAAAAATAGCATAAAAATAAAGGAGTGAAGCCTAAAGCATTATCATACTATGATGATACGAATTACAGGTTCGAACATCATTACTTCTTGAACCATATTTAATGCATGGCTCAGTCTCAGGAATATTTAATGCATGGCATCGTATTTTTTTAAAAATCTTAATCAATTTAATTCGGAAAAGTTGTTTTTATATCTTCAAGTTTTCTGTTTTGCTATTTATAAATTTAAATGCTTTATTCCTGTTTATAATCGTGAGACACATCAACACAATTTATTATAAATTTCTGTTTCAATATTCTCTGCTCTAGTATAATTTTTTTTTATTTATGAAAATAAGAACATTTATAACTGAAATAATTTTTATCTCAACTAATAATAGCGATGAATCTCTTACGTTGGCACTGTATAGGTCAGATTATTTAGCATACAACACAAAATTTGGCACATTTTTTCTTTGAAAGATGGGAATATGAGCTCCGAAGCGATGTTTTTTAAATTTTAAATAATTTAATCCTGATTGAAATTTTGACATTTTTTTTCAGTGACAGATTAATTTCAGGATCAAGTAAGAGTGAAAAAATTTGATATTGCTTTCATTTTTAAACACTATAACTTTCTCATGCAGTTTAATTATATATATATAATGATATAGATAGAGAATCAGTGAAATGCATAACATAATGTACTGAAAACCATTAAGTTTCTGAAATATTTTAATAATATGATAATAGGTCAAAATGTAAAGTTTGGACATTTTTGCTGGACCAATAACAGCATACTATAAAAAACTTTTAACTAGACCATAACTTAAAGCTGAATTCTAAAACTTTTAAATTAAGGCTTTAAAAAATATTAATCTTTGCAAGGCAACTGATCTCTAAAAGTGCAATTAGCTATTAATATTATTATTTATTAATAGTTGGAATTAGCAAATATTTCGAATTGCAATTGGCGGCATATACTGCTAATTACTACGACAGAATAAAATAACTAAGTTTTAGTGCCGGCATGTCATGCCTTTTCAAACATTCTTTTATAGCTTCATGGTCATTCAGAAAGCTGTGTCAACATTTGCTGAGGGTTTAATGATTCGAATAATAACGAGTTCGTGCGAAGTGCAACAGTCAAATACACCAACAATATCGTGTTATAACTGGCTGAAACTACTAAAAAAAGATATTTCACTTGCTTTTCTTTGCGTGTGAATTCAGTGATGAAAGCTTCTCTTTTTTTTTTTTTTTTTTTCTTCTTTATTTTATAGAAGGTAAATCAAGGTAGAAATTCGAATTCTGTACAAGGGGAGGGGGAAAAAATTAACAACCTTGTCTCTTATTCGTCTTCTAAGCAGCTGATATATTCTTGATCGCAATTCCAATGCCATATTTACTTTCTACTCATATAACCGTTTGAATTTCAACGGCAGAGATAAGCCAGAGTAGATTCAATACTTTTCTGAGTGAAATTCAAGGACCCCAGCCTACTGTGTAATAATTCGCTCACATCCTGTCGGTAGCAGCTCGCCATATGGCTGCTATCGTTCAGCTTACGCTATTGTTTCAAACTGTTTAAAATATGATTTTTTTAACGCTTCCCGTCATCTGTTTCTCTCGCTTCACCCTCTCCTTGGTTGTTTTAGAAAATAAAATTTCATATCGAAATCTATTATTTTAAATTTCAGTTTTTAGTCAGAATTAAGAGAAATTATTCTCTCCCTCTGAGCCATTTATGTTCTTTAAATATTATGTCGTAATATATTAAATGTTAGTTGTGTATTTAAACACTTCATCATACATAATTTTGCACTCATAATAATCCACATAGTCAATAATAATTTTGCATTTATTTTTATTTTTAAGAAGCAGGAAGACAAAATATTTGAGCAATATAGAAGGTTTAGAATATGCTTTGTGTGTTTACATTGGTTTTTAAACGCATATTGAGTTGTTATAAAAAGAAAAAATAATACTGATAAATCTTTTTGGACAGTTACGATTTACTTATTTTCTATGTATTTGAAATAATTATTTAAAAAATGTTTTAACTCCTCCTACCCCCCCCCAAAAAACTAGTTTTTCAACCCCAACCATTGGTCCGATTTCGTGAATTTTTATTTCATATGAAAACTCATATGTTCTCTATGGTCGATTGCCTCTAGTCACTTCCTATTTTTGAAAAATATTTATAAAAAAACGCTATTTCATTTTACATTTTCTGGGAGAGAGAGAACCTCCAATCTGTAATTACTCTATTGATTCAGATTTTAATACATATAAATGAAAGTTTATAACTACAAGATAACCTCAACCAACTGGGACCTGAAGGATGAACTGGATATCTGATCACCATGGCGCATCGGACACTAAGGTAGACAAAATAGCTTCCATTACGGCGTGGCCCATGCAATCCGCCCTTCATTTAAGAGATACGGCCTGTCATCGGAAGGGAAATAACTTGATTCCATTCGATTATTGTATCCAATAAGGGACGAGAAATTTATTAAATTTATTAAAATTTTCACTGTTTAGACCCAGTTAGCTATGTTAAGCTACACGCGAAAAAACTTCTGTCAATTTTGAAAATGGAAATTTTGGTTCAGTTCCCATAGTTTAAGGCACGTGCAACATAAATCCATTAATATTCTCGTTATCCCAAAAATAAACATTTTCTTTATTTTAATTCCTTAATTATAACCAGCATGATTTCATCTTCATGACGTTAGAGCATTTATGCGCTTGTCCTAAGTAAATCAATTTAAGTTTTAACTTTTCCCCAACTATCACAAATTAAAGTTCTATTCAAAATTATGATGTGGAGGTGCTCGTGACCACTTTGTCACATCGCGGAATTCCGAAACATCACGACGTTGCCGTTTCATCTCCCCATTTTAATGCCCTCCTCGCTAAATCATCAGTGGTCGTGCGTAGCGCGAATGTAAGAAAATTTTTATTATTTTTATTCGCACTTTTTATTTACTTATTTTTTCCCTTTATTATAAATCATATGACATATTCCAAAGACGTATTTTTTTTTGAAGGGAAAAAATAAATTTTGAATTAAACTGTCATGGTAGACGAAACAGTCACTTTAACAACTTTTTTTCTCTTTATTATTTCGTTAATCTTGTACCTTGCCATAGATGGTAGCTCATTGTCTGTATGCGTGCGAGCATCCAATTAACCTGGAATTTTGTTTTAATGCGATAAAATATGACGATAGCATCTCTCTGCTGAACACCTTTTTTAGATGTTATCTGGGTCGAATATGATGTTAAAATAATCTTCCATTTCTAAATTTACTTTTTTTCCCCCTCTCAATTAAAAAGTAGTACAAGAGCGCGCACCGTTTTCTTCCATGCCTTTTAATTAATGCTATCCTTAAAAGCATAAAAGATTCTTTGTGATATATCCTGATTTTAATCTGTCAAAGCTTGTGTGGTGTACTGATAAGGTCTGGCTTGTGCTTGTTTAATTTGTGTGACTGGATTACTTGATGAAGTAACACGATTCTTAAGTGTCTTCCTGGATTTATATTTCAACGATGAGTATTAGAGAATGAATAAAGATATAATTCTATGTTTCTAGTTATAAGTTTATTAAATGATTTTGTTTTAACGATTTTTGTTATGCACTTTTATTAAAAAATATACTTCATCAGCTTTATATCGGATTTGTATTTATGTGAATTCAGCCATTAAAAAATATTTTTGCTTCTCTCTTCTTGTTAATTTATCAATAGAAAATAGAGTGCCGCGGTGGCCTGGTGGTAAGGTCTCGGCTTCGGAACCGGAGGGTTTCAAGTTCGAGACTTGATTCCTCCGAAGAACCATCGTGTGAGGGGGTCTATTGCACATTTAATCTGTCAGACTTAACGTCCTCCCGCTTTTGTGGCGTGGTGTGGAGAGGGGGTGCCACTTCAGGTGTCGTCCTTGTCATCTGACCGTGGTTCAAAATGACGAGGTCCGTCCCCAAATAGCCCTAGAGTTGCTTTAAAACGGGACGTTAATATAACTAAACTAAAATCAGTAGAAAATAGAGAAATATTTGATTACATGACACCTTAAATATAAAAACATCGATACTTATAATACAGCTCAGTGTGTGTGTGTGTGTGTGTGTGTGTGTGTGTGTGTGTGTGTGTGTG
>JAPMOQ010015486.1:2256149-2319259 GCA_026543055.1 Argiope trifasciata | reverse complement strand
TGTGTGTGTGTGTGTGTGTGTGTGTGTGTGTGTGTGTGTGTGTGTGTTGTGTGTGTTGGCGCTCTACAAGTCAGGCCGTCCGACCTACAACTACTAAATTTGGCACATGCATACCTTGAAGGTCAGGAATGTGCATCTGGCTGCCCCTTTTTCGATTTTTTTTTTTACCAGAATTTTGATTGTTAATTAAAAATTAACTTTCCCACCAAAAAATCTTTTAATTTTCCCATCGCAATTGAATAAGGCTTCAGTTTTTCCCCCACACTGACGAGATTAAGCTTACCATATTTTTGGCCGATTATTTCAAACGATTCTGTTAATTTTCTTAGTATTTGATGCATTTAAAATTAAGCATTGTTAATTCATCGATCTTCCAAATCCATTCTGAAGCACTTTGGAATTTTAATTAAACAGAAAAAAGGAAATTAGAAATTTCTAATCTGCCTAGCGTTACTCCAACTGACGTTGAAAATTCTCGTATGGGTATTGTGTTTTGATTATCGACAACTCTATTTTCAACTGATACGGTACTGGTTTTGATTTTGAAGGCTTAACATTTTTCGACCGATTATTTCAAACGATTCTGTTTGTTTTCTTAGTGTTTGATGCACTTAAAACTAAACATTGTTAGTTATTGTTGAAAATTTCTTGAAATATTACATGAATAAATAAATGAAAAAAGATACTCTTTAGTGTCCATAAGGTTTAAATACTCATTGACTTTGTTTTTAGTACTCATATTTAAAAATAAAAATTGTTTGTTTCAGTAAAAAAAAATGTTTCCATATTAATTAAAGATTAAACATTTCAACTTTAATTTAGAGCATAAATTATATGGAAGTTAACAGAAAATTAGATAAATACATATTACGTTATGACTTAAGGCCTTTATATTATTATGAATGAATTATATGACTATCAAAATTTGAAGCTTTAAAGTATTTTGAGGAAGAAGCTATTAAAATAAGAGTTACATAAAATATTTAATTATTAAAATTTTAACGAGCATTAAGATTGGTGAATCGGCTGGTTGCCAAAGGCGATTAGTTGTTAATATAGTTAATTTTGGATTTGTAAATTGCAGATAAATTAGATCTGATTAGAATGTAGTGTGAATTATATTGTCAATGAACTGTTTTTTTTGGAAATAAATTGACGAATTCTTTTTAAATGATGATTTTCTTTCTTTTTATGATTAAGAAAAAAAGAGCTCTTCAAAGAATTTCAAATTATTTCCTTTTAAAATTTCTTTGTTTGAATCTATGACCAATATTAGAATTGCACACGAGGCGAAGCAAAAAGCAAGGGGAAAAAAAGTCGTAATAACGTTTTCACAACTTTTATAACTTTACTGGAAGATTAACCGAATTTTGGATGAACAAGAATTCGGATTTATGCATGTGATTGCTTGATTTTCACGAATTATTGAATTTTCTCTTAGGATTGTTAAATTACAGAAAATAAACTTCGAGCAGCGGGTTTAAATAAAAACATGCGCAATTGAAAAGTTAAAATGAAATTTGAATACAAGTTTAGGAGAAATAATTTATTCTAAGAATATATATATGCAACAATTAATGACTATTGTGTATTAATATATAACATACGTCCGCCCCCTAAAAAACTCATTTAGATTGAAAAGAAAATACTTATTTTTTAAAGTAAATTTGTTTTGCAAATAAAGTTTTAATTTGATATCTTCATTTAAATGCCATTGATAATTTTTAAAAACAATGTCTTAAAGGAAACCTTTTTTAAGAATGATGTTTCTTTTTTTGATTTTTTTTTAACTAACGAAGTAAACTTTTTTAAATTTAATTTTTGATGCGGAATTTATTTATTAATATTTTTAATGTATTTTGCTTTTGTATTTATTGCTTATTTATTTATTTGTATTTTATTAATATTTTTATTGTACTGATTAATGATGAAAATAGAAATTTCATAGGTGAAAATATTCCAAATAAATAATTTCCAAAATTCATTATTTAAGATCGCGGTAACAGCCGTCAATTAAAAAATATCGCAGAAGTACTTTTGATATGGTTAGTTTTTTTTGCAATTTCATTTATGTGCTTTCACAACTTTTGTCTCTTAATATTAATACTCTTAATATCCTGATCTCTGCCCCCTCCTTTTAAACAATTAACCATCGTTTTCCATTTAATAATTATCGTCACCTGTCATTATACTATGACAGGTGAACAGCGGATCGTCGATTCATTATTACTATATAAAAAACTAGCCGCCTTTGGCGACCAGCTGGTTCGCCATGAGTAATGCGTTCTAAAATTTTCAATTAAATCACATATTCATTAGCCAAAATTTAAGAAATAGTTAAAGTTAAAAGATTCAGTTATTAGTAGTTAAAGAGTCGAAAAAACTTTTTGAGTTTAATGCTCTAACAACTTATCGATTATGCTTCCAAAATATTAAAAATGTTTTTTTCGGTGATGTTACCAAAATGTTAAATATGTTTTTTTAAAGATAGCGAAAAAGGGGAAAAATTATTGAATTAATGATACAGATATTGCAAACGATTATAGAAATATGCCATTAAGTCGAGATTTCAATGCATATCCTGTCTAAATTCAATCAGGTCTACTGTAAATAAAGATAATTTATGGAATTAATTATATATCTATTGCAAACGATCATAGAATCCATTGCCTTGCATTTATTTTTTTAGAAGATATCTCATTTTATATTTATGTTATTTTATCCAGTCACATGCTGAAAGTTGTATTTCTTTAGATTTGATTTGCGATGATAGTTTTTTTTATTTGAACTTCCGGCATTGTTTTATTTTATTTTATCCAGTCACGTGCTCAAAAAAACATGGTTAAAATATTTCTTTAAAAATTCGTTAAAAATAGAAGCTTGAGTTATACATTAAAACACTGATATCACAAGTTCATCTCTTTTTAATTAAAAGCTAAATATTCTTCATTTTTTAAGGCATTTATAGACTCGTGCTACATACTATGCAGCTATTTTCTTCATTTAGACTTTTTTATAGATGTATTTCTATTATTAAACAAAGCTGATTTATTTAATTAATAATATTGTAAAAGTCACAAAAAATTCTTTGCATTTTCTTTTTTTAAAAAAGAAAAAACATGTTTCATATTTAATTTCATTTCATGCAGACACGTGCTGAAAATTGCATTTTTAAATGTTTAATTTGCAATAATTATTTATTTTTTTAATTTGAGTTTTTATCTATCTGATGGCAACCTATTGATAAAAGATAATTTTTCCACTCGTAACGTGCTCCTGCAGATTAAATTTTATTGTTTTGTCCGAAATATATTGTTGAAAAATATAGTTGAAATGCTTCTTTAAAAATTCATTACAAATAGAAGCTTAAGTTAAATGTTAAAATACTGATACTATTAGAAAGCTAATTTTTTTATCTTTAAATTGATGCTAAAATCATGTTTATCCGATAATATTTTCGGAAGTTATAGCGGAAAAACGTCGAAATTTCGCTTAAATTTTAATTAATTCAAATTCTAATTAAAAATTCGAAAAAAGGGCTCCGAGGTGCACATTCCCGACCTCCAAGGTATACATGTACCAAATTTGGTAGCTGTAGGTCCAACGGTCTGGCCTGTAGAGCGCCAACACACACACACACACACACACATTGAGCTTTATTATAAGTATAGATTAATTTTAATGAATTACATCATATTAAAACAAAGTTCTATCTACAGAAATGCAACTGTCAGCACGTGACAGGATAAAATAAAATAAATATAAAATGTGATATTTTCTTTAAAAAATAAATGCAAAGCAAAGGTTTCTTTAATCGTTTGCAATATCTAAATCATTTATTCCATAAATCATCTTTATTTACAGTAAACCTGATTGAATTTAGACAGGATATGCATTGAAATCCCGACTTAATGGCATATTTATGTAATCGTTTGCAATATCTGTATCATTAATTTAATACTTTTTTTCCCTTTCTCGCTTTCTTTAAAAAAACACATTTAATATTTTGGCAACATCATCGAAATTTTTTTTTAATATTTTGGAAGCTTAACCGATGGGTAAAACTGACTGATTTATAAAATTAAAGAATATTATTAGGAAAAGGTGTACTTTTAGAACTTTCCGTCCATCATCTTAAAGAAAATATTAATTTCATGTCAATCAATGCCCGGAATTACTTCAAGGCTAATGAATATGTGATTTAATTGAAAATTTTAGAACGCTTTACACATGGCGAACCAGCTGGTCGCCAAAGGCGGCTAGTTTTAAATAAAACCTGTTTTCCTCTTGCAAAATGCGAAATTGTTTCCAAAATTAACTTGGCATGTCACATTTGTCGTTATTCATATCGTGACTAATACTGCTTTTAGATCATACTGTTCGTATAATAAGTGGAAATTCAAATTCTCTGTAAATAGAAATTTTTCAAGCATGCTAAACCAAAACTGGGCACATTGGAGAAGTCTTTTTTTAAAAAAAGAGCTGATCATGTTGCAATTTTAAAGCGATGTGACCAATAATTACTGCTAAAGTTAGATTATCAACATTACATCTGTATAAATTATCTGAAATATGTTCTTAATGTATTTAAAGGATATTGATATATTTGAATGAAAGTTAGTGTTAAACACTTAATTATTAATAATTTGTGTAGTGAAACAAATTTAAAATGTAAGTTATTAGACTTCACAAGATTCTTTATATAGACATTAAGTTCGCCGGAATACAAACTACGCTATGCAGGTATTATTCGGATATTCATGGTTTTTTTATGATTCTCAATTTGATATCTCACTAATAATGTTTTTATATACGGCAAGAAACCTCAACGTTGAAGAGAACTTTTTTCATTTTTTTACCTTTAAAATTCCACTCTATTATTTTGTTTTCATTCTCACTCGAAATTTATCTGACCACTTTCCTCACGTTCCCCAAAATAAACTTGTTTCTTTATGCCTTCGCTGTTCTGCTCCATCAGTTGTGTTTTATAAATCTTGCCTGCCTTAAAAAATTGCGCCTTTGGTTTCCGCTTCTGCAGAAGCCAGATCTTGGGGTCAACTGCCTGTACATTTATCACATTTTATGCTCCGCTTCTACCAGAGGCCTTTTTATTCTTCAATAATTCAACAGTGAAATCTATTTTTGTAAATATATTGAGAAAGCGGACTCTAGTCATGCAATTCTAATGAGAATCGGTCGACTTCATTCGATTGTGCCCACTGTAACAAGCAGAATTAACTGTAACCTTATCGAAGCCAAATAAGTGTTCTACCTGTGCTTTTCCGGTATCGTAATCCTAGCTTAGTTTCTTCTTCAAATGAATCATTCCTTTCACGCTGTTTAACAATTAGACCGTAAACTTTTGGTTTCAGCTTAATACTTTGTAGTTCGATTATTGCAAGACTTACTTTC
This sequence comes from Argiope trifasciata, assembly GCA_026543055.1. Lineage (NCBI taxonomy): Eukaryota > Metazoa > Arthropoda > Arachnida > Araneae > Araneidae > Argiope > Argiope trifasciata. The sequence goes on along the minus strand of JAPMOQ010015486.1, from coordinate 2,313,847 downwards.
TCAAATTCTGAGCTTTTTTTAAGTATGCCAAATTATGTGTTATTTACGGGCTTGTGGTTGCCATATATTTCATCCATTCGATGGTTATTTTCAGTTGAGAGTTATGAAAGTTGAATTCATTGTAGCATTTTATGTTTAATTTTAACTGTCTCGTAAATAGAGAAAATATAGTAACTCGCTTTTTTTTTTTTTTTTTTTTTTTTGCAGTTCCACAAATAGAATGAATTCCATTTTTCTTAATGTAAAACAGAATGGAATAAAATCAATAGAATGGATGATTTTCATTTTGTTTGGTTTTTAAAAATTATGTTTGTTCATGTCTGAATAAATGTTGTATATAAAAGAAATCGCAGCAAAATGAAATACAAAGGTAGATTCTTTTACATCAAAGTGACTGTCTGGCAACGTAAATTATTAATGTTAGAAACAGCAATAAAATTTAGGCTTAAAAATCACTTTGCAGCTCCTAATTTTTAATAAATGTAGAAATTTTTCCTCTTAACGTGGCGCCAATTTGATGAATTGGATTTATTCATCAATGTTAACACATTGACAGCCGGCCCCGCGAAAACGCGGGTTTCTGAGCCTGCTGCTTGAGCTAATAATACACCAAGAAATAAGAAACTGTATTTTTTTTTCTATAGTTATAAATTAAAAATTTCGATTTTTTGTTTCTATTTTACCGTTAAAATGTATATGACGAATATGCAAATAAAATGTTCAATGTTACCAAAGTATATAATATTTTAATATTTTTTGGGGGCCTATTCAGAGATCAGAAACAAGCAAATAAGGCCGGCGTTTGGGATTTAAGTGGCTGATACGTTGCCGGCGCTCAGTCTTTAAATGTCTCTTAGATCGCCGGTTGTCAACGTGTTAAGAAAGTTATAGCGAAATGGAAATTTCAATTCCCCACCATCTCCAACTCCTTTGAGCAAGGTGGACCTTTTGTCTGAGTTTTTTGCATTCACTCGTCGGAGATTTTTGCATTTCTAACAGCATGTTTTCGAAGTCTGTCAAAATCTAAATAAAATAACTGCAGTTTTCTTATTCTCAAGATAACTTGGGCAAAGCATTAAACGGATATATACATATAAACTTTTGAACAAATAGTTTGTGGTTCTTGGTATCATGGTCGATGAAGAACTGAAATTTTTAAGTCTTGCGATGAGAACCATTACAATAGGCAGTCTTCCTGACAGAATTGGTCCAAAAGACTACAAAGTCACTACTTTACTTATTTTGCTTTCTTTTTTGAAGAATGTTTTATAACAATCTCAATTTAAGGATATTTTCTTTTCTTTTAAATACCCTAATTAATTCGATGCTATTATCCATAACACCATCCTCCTTCTCTTTTCATGGAAACAACTTCCTTCAATTCCTATTCCCATGAATCATACTTGTACTAAATGCTTGATTCTTTTTCAAAGATAATATTTTAAAGAAAAACTCATGCAAAACACTCTTTATTCTAGTTCCAAAAACGCAATGAAACTTCTTTTAGATGTACTATATAATACCATATTTCTAATGTAACAAGATAATAATGAGATATTACAGTAATAAAATTTCTATACAGTTATAATGTCTGTCAAGATTATGATTAAAAAATATTTTTTGAGTCTTAATTAAAAAAAATATTGTAAGGAATTGTTACATTATTTACTTATAAGATTAAGAATTGTCTGTAAATTATTAAAGGTTAATTGTAGCACTTTTGCAATAAACGTTCTTGTGTGATTACATATACATATTTATTCTTTTTTGAATTATTTTCGTCGGGGGATGGCGTGGTAATAAAATGAAATTCTTATTGTTAGATACATTTTATACTAAGTTATTCAACAGTTGAACATTAAAATAGAAACTTTTATTAAATTTTATTTGTTTTTTCTTTAATTTTAGGGAAATTAGTAAGAAAGAATTAAATTTTTAACTTTGATTTGAAAAAACACTGATTGCAATGCTTTTGGATTTTAATGAAATCATTATACATTGAATTTATATCTTATTATTTTTTTGTGTCTCTTAATAGAATTCAAAGAAACTTCATTGTTTCGAAATTTTTTAGTTCATCAGCAAGAGAAAGGGGAGTGATTTTTACTCGTATTAATTTCTATTGTCTTTTTATCCATCAGAGTAAGCATTCTTAATCAAAACTTCAATGATGCCCTTCTTAGATGCAATGAAATTCGTATGACATTAAAAGGTATTGTTTGTCCTCAAACACTGTCGGTTATTTTAATTTAGTTTTGACTGTTATAAAAATCCACCTTGTGATACGGAGGAAAAATAACGCCTTAAGGGAAATATTGATAGTTCAAGAATGTGAAGCACTTTCAAATACTTGTAGTGTTGCAACTCGTCTTTTTAAAAAATTATTATTATTATTATTATTATTGGGGGGAAAAAGTTGAATTGAGACAGCATGAAATGACGCATCAACTGTATGTTATGCGAGAAAACAAAGCACATCAAAGAAGTTTCACCTAATTTTTAATTTTTTTCTATTAAGAAATGTCAAACATTTTTATAAACATAGAAGAAATGTCCATGATATTATACGGTATTACAATTTATTAGCTATGGAAAATAAAAAAGATATTTAAACTGTCGTAACAATCCAAGTTAATGCCCGAACAGATAGTAATGAGAAAACAATAAACATTCTTTAACAAAGTGCTGTAGATAGATGTGATCGGATGTGGTGAATGTCTGTTTCACCATGTATGCGTCAGTGGTTGTTGATGAAATTCGGAAGTATTGAGTTCATTATACAGGATGTTTAGGATCTGATAAATTGTCATCTACTAATGAGTAAACAATGTCAATAAGAAGAAAATTGAATGTCTAATAAAAATTGGAATATATATTTAAACGTTCCTTCAAGATATGTATAAAACTGAGGAAATGTAGAATAGTAGACTTATTTCTATAGCTATCAGCGTATGCAGGTAAGCTGTGCAATATGCAGCAATAGCTCAGATTATCATTTTTTTAAGTAGCTGTAATTTGGTATTAAAAAATAGTGCTTTCATCGTTATTATTGTGCAAAGAAAGAAAAAGTAATGGGAAAAAGGGTAAAAAATTGTTTATAAGTTAGGAACTAGGTAGGTAACAAACATCAGAAGGAAAATTAAAATTGCCTTTTCTGTACGGACAATTTATATACTAATAGATTAACAATTAAATCGAGTTTTGGAGACATAAAAAATATTAACATTATTGTCCCATTGAATTAACTCTTTGCATTCGGATGGCGATTTTCACTTACCATTCAAGACAGAGTATCATTTTGATGTTTTATTTATTTATTGAATTTTGCTTGTTAAAAATACTTGCATAGTAGTATTAATTCAACTTAAAACAATTTTATATATTTATTTTTCGGAGCAATAAACAAGTCTTTGTATTAGGGGAATAATTAAGGATTGAAATACTTTTCCGAGTGCAAACGGTTAAATTTAATTTATATACTAAATCATTTGCATATTGAATTTTAAATTTTAAAAAAGAAAACCAGCTGATTTTTAAATACACAATTAATATTCTTAATTTATAGATTTTAATTTAATAACTTAGAACGCATTGCTTTTTAAAAAGTGCATTGCAGTATATCTTACGCTCATTTACTAGCATAAAAACAAAAAAATCCTGCATTATAAGAGTTAAATTGCAAATAAAATATTTATAGAGTCTGATTCATTTTTGAATGATATGCCAATCTTGAATAAGGAAATAAATGTGACTGTGATTCGGGAACTTCTATCTAAATGTGAGTGAAAGTGAATAGGAATAGCATTACTGAGTAACTAAGCTAACTGAAAACGATCTTTTCTTCTGTTCCAGCACGTTCCACTGAGCGTGTTCCGACTAATTTTATAAAGCTGCAGCATAACTATCATTTCCATGTCGTTTTGTACAGCTGCTTTTCCGTTTTCCTAATTGTTTATTTATATCTTTTTAATAATTTTATCTTTTGAACATTTTTTTAAAATTTTTCTTTTATACATTGTTTTTCCTCCACACGCTTCTAAATAATTTTATCTTCCCAGCATTTGTTTTTAAATTATGCTTTCATGCGTTCTTTTTTTTCCCATCGACTTCGTTTTTATCCTATCTTGACGTCTTTTTGCGTGTTAATATTTTTTTTTTTTTCGATAGCTGGATTAACTATAACAACAAAAAAAATTCACTTAACGTCCTGAATAAGCATAAAGGTTTCGTTGCTTGTGAACTAAAAATGTTTTTTTCCAAGCCAGCGTTATTTAAAGATAAAATTATGAAAAATATGGCCACAGACTCCAAGAAAAAAATCGTCTGTGATAATATTGATTCTAAGTGAATATCTTATTTCTGATTTATCTTGTGGGAAAGTATAAAATAGTTTTTAAGTGGAACCAAAAATTATTCAAGATTTTTATAATTCACGTTATTATTTAAGAAAACATAGACGAAACCAAGAAAGAGAACGATGAAAAAGGATTCGATCTCTACAATGTTGATTCATTTTAATATTTTGAAAAAATTATTCAGTTTTCGAATCTGAACCCAAAAGATTTATTTAGAACTCGACTCTGTAGAAGCTTGGAAATCTGCTAAATTTTTTTTTGTATTTATTTATATAAGTTTTGAAAAATAATTTAAAGATTCATAAGCTATCGAAATGACGATTCATTTGCATCGATAAGTATTCAAAATGTTAAAAAGATGTCAGAGATTGGTTAGTGTATCTTAATAAAAAAGGACTAAAAAGAAAAATTACTAAAAATATTAGGCAATTGAAACTGAAAAGTGTGTGCTATTGGCAATAAGTTGAAATAGAAATTAATTCTGATAATCGATGATGAAATATTGGTGTTTAGATGAAAAAAAATTGATTATTTCATGGAATCAATTAATTTATACTGAAATTTCTCCTGTTAGTATAAAACAATAATACTAAATAATATAAATTAATTTTTTTAATTATACAAACATTTAAAAATTTGCTTTTTTTTTTAGCATTTGAAGACAATTTAATGAAAATCTCACTTCGCCTGTATTTATCAGAAGTTGAAAAAATATATGAATTAAAATTAGATGATATTTTCATTTTCATACTAAAATTAGATAGCACTTTCATTTCATAGTCCAATTTCACCCATGCTTTGGTAACTTATAAATTAAATTTTGCATTATTCTTAGCTCAATAAAGTATGATGAGAAAGGGAATTACCTCTCTTCCCTTTTATATACACAAACGCTAGTACTACATCAGTGTTCGTTAATTGGTGGAACAGTAGATACACCGAGTAAACGTCACATTTAATGGTTTGAAAGCACATTTTGGAATGCCTTCAAGAAATGAAAATAGTTTTATAGCTACTAAAATATTTGAGAAAAGGTAATGTAGGTACAACGGTTCGCTGAAATGGTCTGAAACCCTCGATAAGTTGTAATATTTTTTGTCTCGGATTTTTATATGCGTACTACTTGTTTAGGTGATTCATATCAGGCATCTAAATGTTTTATAACGTGAATGCTTCTACTTATACTCTTGGTTTCCAAAACTTTTTTTTATACTTATGATTAAAATTTTTCTTAATAAGCAATATAATGATCGTTGGTAATGTTTAATTTACAAATCTGTTTTAATCTTTTCAGAATTTCTATTCTTATTAAATCAATTTGCCTTTATCTCCATTCTTTCTCTTTTTTTTTTTTTTTTTAACTAAAGCATCATTGTATTCTACTGTACTTCGCATATTCTAAACTTATAGTAAATCTTTTATCATGTGAGAACATGATATTGCTTTGGTTTAGGGTTTTTGAAGTCTAAATATGTACGGACAGAAAACTGGTGATTTATAGCTTTTGAGCCATCAATTTTTTGTGCTTTTAGGGTTGTTAGAAAATCACAAAAAATGTTGTTGCATTTGGTGACTTATCACCAACAAAAAGTTACAACGCGACTCAAATGTCCGCTATGTACCAGATTCTCCTGTCTGGCCAATATATATATATAATATAATATAAACATTTATTAATTTTTCAATTTTTCTTACTGGCAAGAAGCGTTTTAGAGCTCAAACGAATTTAAAAGAGGGGGGGGGACCATCGCTTTTCTAAAAGTTGATGATTGCCCAATAAAATAGTTACGTGATCTTCGAAACCAATTTCACCCGCATTTCCGCACAAAAAAAATCTGGCTTCCAGTAAAAATAATAATAATAATTTAAAATTCAATTGATTTTGAGACGATCAAAAACCATCGCTTTTCTAAACGTTCTATGAGATTAATGTCACGTGACTTTAAAAAAAATACATAACTTAAAATTGGCAGTTGCAAATTTTTTTTTTTGATGTTGAAACATTAGTAGGCACTTCTTTTTCCCGTAAATAGAAGATTAATGAATCGAAGTTTTTGTATGTCTTCCAACAGCTAGTTGATGGATGGAATGGTAGAAAGTCGTGGCATAGAATATATAAATGCCTGGGTTCTTAAGTATTTTCTTTCTGGTTGGAGACGAAGTAACTATTTTGTCAGAATAAGCCCTGTTCTCTTATATTGATAGGAATAGTTTATCAGTCTTGTTGAAAATGACTGATTGCGGCTATAGGCAACAAGCAGGCAACTGAATTCATCCTGGGAAGCTTGATCTTTCTTTTTCTGTCAAATCATCTGAGAATGAAGTAATTTATTATAACTGTTATATAACTCAAGAATTACATCAGATGCGTATCTGCAAGTTGACCTCTTTTGTAACTCGTTAATAAACTGCCTACGAAACGGCAACTATTATCATATACAAAGTTTCAATGTTAAAAGATGTGATAATAATATTCCTTTGAAAGAAATCAAAATTAACAATGAGTTAAATATACCAATAGTCTTAAGATAATTTTGTGATATATAAAAATGATGGAGGAAAATTAAGTATTTGTTTGAATTTCTAAATTTTATCCCAAAAATATGTATAGTAAAATATGAACTTCTCTCTTATTGAATTTTAGTCGGGAAATAAAGCCTGCTTATTATCATTTTATGAATACTTTTCTACCATTATATGAATATCTAATACATACGAATGTATACTAATATCTAATACATACTAATATATACTAATATCTAATACATACTAATATCTAATATATACTAATATCTAATACATACTAATATATACTAATATCTAATACATACTAATATGATAATACATATTATCTCCAACATACTGATCTACCATTTTATGAATACTTTTTTGCACTCACTGTAAATTAAAACTTTTATAGAAAAAGGGATTATTCGTTAGCTATTCCTTGATATAAAGTGATTTATATAGTTATATTTTATTTAAAAAAAACGAAAGAATCATCTTTATTAATCTCGCTACTTTAACCAATGTTCTAATTTCACCAGTTTTATTTCGGATGAAAGATTTTTTTACTCTTAGATGTATCATCAATGGCCACTTGTCTCCCTTGGCATTCTTGAGATATACCATAAAATGATATCTTGACATTGCATAACTGAACCGAACTCTCTAGTTAACTGCACTATTTAAAAAACTAATAAGAATGGTCTGTTTATTGTGCAAGTGAAACTGAAAATCGCACTTTTATTTGATGTGATAATAAAGAGTGTCCCAAAATTAAGGCAATAATTTGTCACCCTATTACAAAAGAAATTGTACAGTAAAGTGTTTGCAATCCTGTTAAAAAACATTCCACTGCTGATAGCTTGGCGTGGATCATTCCCTTCAAATACCCCATAAAAGAAATCCAATAGTGTTAAATCACAAGTTGTAGGCTGCCAATTCTCGAATTTTCGAACTGTGGCCGCCAGATCTTCATTATTTTTGAAATATTATTGAACAATGAAAACACAATCTATCATATAACATTTATTTTACTAACCCTAAACTAAACTAAAAATCATTTTTTTAAAATTTAACTTCTGCCAGTCACAACATTACTATAAAACTAAGCTGTACATACAGGGATTATTGCGACTGGCTGTTAAGTTCTGCTATCAGTTGTCAAATTGGTTTTTTTTTAACACTTTACTGCTCGCATGGCGACAAATTTAATCTTACGTTAATTTTGATATACTCTTTACATGGTTCATCAAAGTTGGTTAGCATGATTAAATTAAAGCCTTTAATATGTTAAGTGAATAGCTGATCGCCCAAGTCTGTTAATTAGATATTTTTATGCTATAAAGTTTTTACATTTTTTCGTGTTATCTTTTTATTTGCATTCTGCAAAATTCAAAGAAAAGCAGTGAATATAATGTTTACCTGTCAAAATTCTTGTATTATTTTTATCTTCACCAAAACGAGTGCGTGAAAAGGTGAAACGGTACAACCTATTTTGAGTTCTGCAGCTTGGACATTTTTATGCAATTCGCCTTCATCGCCGAGGGTTAATCTCGTCTTATCGCTTTCGATAATCTTCTTTAAATCCAAGATTTTTTTGCTTTAAATAGTGTATAGTTTGTAGCTGTGGGTTGAACATGCCTTGAATTTTTAAGTTTGAATCATTCGCGACGAGATTTTTAATTTGTATATCAAAGGTGCTTGACCTATTTCGGCATTTTTTGAAAGGAGGAATAATGGAATACTTTAAGAGAAGTGACAATTTTACGTAACTTACAAATTTAATGACAATTTTACATAACTTTCTTTGGTTCATTTGTATGCCTGGTTGCTGTAATGAAATGAATTATTCATATGAGAAGTAAATTATTAATTCTGCACGTTTTTTCGTTTTTTATGATTTCTCTATTCATAGTAATTGCTGATTGTTTCCAAAAATAAAATCATATATGCCTAAAAGTCATTCTTGACAAATTTATTCTGAAAGTTCTGAATTCAGTTCATTTCCTTTTCACTTAAAAAAAATTTCCCTGTTGAGATGATATACTTTTGCGTTGCCTAATGTATGAAGGTGAAATGAAACTTTAAAAAAATATTTACGTTTTTAAACATCTGGGATTTAAAAAAAATCATTTATATGTTTGTCAGTGAAACTTTTAAATTGTGCAAATTTAAGATTTTTACTTTTTATTTTGGTATCATTGCTTACTTTTATAATTTTAAACATAAACTGCAATTCCCTTAATGTTCAAAATGTTATTAAAAGCGTGCTTCAGATAAAAATTTATTCATTATAGAATAATAGACAGGATTTTTTTTAAATCTTGATAAGCGTCAATAATTAAAGAAAAAAAGCGTAAGTTGTGACTATGAAAATATTATAAAATATGCTTAAAACATCTTTCAATACTAACAAATCTTTTTTTAAAACGTCGGCCAATGAAATGACAAGTTTTCGAATTTTAAAGTTGTGTAAATATTATTATGAAACAGTGATATTTTAGAAATTTTCGTGTCAAATTTCGAAAATCTCGCTTGATTTTTAAATAATTGCAATCCTGCAAGAAGGGGGGGAAATGCCCGCATTTACATCTCCACTTTTCCAAGTATGTATGTGCTAAATTTGTGCAAAAATATTAATAGAGATTTTGTTCTTTGTCAATATTTTTTGTTGCATTTAGAAAACACTCTCTTTTTTATTTGCTCATTATTCATCTTTAAACTATATATTAACATGACAGAGTTTAATAAGAAATATTTACACTTTCAACTTGAAGTGTGCTGTATATTGCATTTCGATGTGAAAATTTTCAAAAATTAAAATAGCAATTGTTACATAGGAATAGGCAGAGGGCATGTCTAACTTTATGTACTGAAACTTACCGATAAGCATTCCTTGATATACTTTCTTATCGTGTTTGAATTTAGATATTTACTATGAGTAAGATAATTTATTTGCATTTGTTTAATCGTGATTCAGTATACAAACAGATTATATTGTTCAGTTTCAGTTTTCAATATTGTTAGTAACAAAAATCTCTATTAAGTAGAATATTTGGCGATTTTTTATTCAGTAGATTGCTTTTTTTTCCACTATAGAACTGCAGCAAAAAAGAATTATTAAATGTATTTTAAGGACGATGATTCATTTAAAAATCATAAATCGTTTGCTTGGTTATAATATTTATTGGAGAATGTTACACTAGATGTGACATAATACATTTTAATCGTCTGCTGGTGAAATTTTATTATTGAAAAAAATAATGTTAATCAAGTTTCATTCACGTACCATTGTTTCAATCGCTCTTACTTTTTGCTCAAGTAGCTGCAATCTAGAATGCCATAATGAACATTTTATGATTGATAATGAAAACTGATTCAGTGAAACGATAATCAAATGAAATATACAAAGATTGTATTTAAAATGTGTCAGACTTTTCTCTGAGAGTAAATTCTAATATGAAATAATAATCAAAACTATTGTGGATTTTTATTGTTTGTAATTTTTGCTGGGATCATGTTTCACTATCCGAGTACCAAATATTTTCCTTTGTAAGAAATTCGCCATTTGATGTCTTATGAGAACATACATTTTAAATGTTTGTAAGCCGCTTGAACCGAATTCTAAGCGTAAGCTTGTTATTTACTCTTCGCATTAATATGGAAACTTTTATCGAAGAATGATTAATGGAATCATATTTGAGTGATATGCGCCTCACCGGCTTAATTTTGCAACACTTTGTACATTACCACTGATGAGTCGATTTGTCTGGTGACGGTGATCTTACTGATATAACTCAACGTAAGATAATTTGAAATCAGACGACATTTGGTGGCCATTTGTCATTTGATTATGACATTTTAGGAATTGATTTTACTAAAATGTTGTATTTATAGTGTTTTGCTCTGATCATTGATAATTATTTTGAATCATTCATTTTTCTTATAAATTCCCTACAAAAATTAGTTGGAAGTTTTAAAATAATATTTGTAAAGAAAAGGAGCTGCTCTGATGAGTTCTGTGGATAACATGTACGAAAAATACATTTGTGTGTTGATTTGCGAACACGATAATTCTAAAATGTTTTTAACTAGTTATTTCATATTTCATATGTGGTCTTAACACCAAATAACATCGAACAAAATTCATTCACGGCAAATTTGTCTCTGTTCGTGTGCGAGTGAACGAAGTTATAGCAAAACATTAAAAGCTATATGGATAAAACTTGGTTGAGTTTTAGTACCTAAAGTGTAGATATGTATCAGATTTTGAATTAAACTCATTAGAGGATTGGCATATGCAGCTTTATGTATTAAAATGCATATAAAGGCGATTACAGAAAAACATAATAATTTCGATAAAATGATATTTGTAAGCTTATGACTAAAATTCTGATCCTGCATCAAATGTGGGTTTTAATCAGTCTAGAAAAATTGTCCAAAATGCATCCTCATTTTACTTCTCTTTACTAGGCAGCACAATTCATTCATGTGCGGGACTTTGAAGATAAAAATCAGAGCATTTGTTGCTTTCTCGCCTTCTGCTAAACTGGCAATTTTTATAACAGGGGCTAGTATTTTTATTAGGAGGTATGCTAAAAATTTTCAGGAAAACATTTCGTTCTGGTTCAGAATGAAATAATTACTAGTAATAAAAGAAATGAAACAATAATTTTATGGTTAAAATTTATAGCTTAGTGTTTTAAGATACAATTACTTATAAACTATTTTTATGCTCAAAAAATTTGCCCCGGTTTTATGAAATAAAGCTTTAAGGAGTAACTGTTGCTGCGTTGTGTTTTATTTTTTATTTTTAACGGATTGGATTACCCTTAATGGATTTTCTTACTAGGCCTTGCTGTTAAAATATATTCCATCTTAAAAAGACTTCTGTCTAATTTATATTATTTGCTGAAAATGAATAAATCGTGCATATACTGACACTGGCAACGCTATTTCATGAGCATAAATGCAGGTGTTCGCTCAAATAGGTTCGGAACACTAGCTGTTCACACGTGGTGCTTGAAATTGTAAGACTGCGTTATGACCTCCATTGTCGTGCTGTATTCAAAATTTTCGTGAAGTGTGCACCACTGTAGCTGTATTGTAACGAATCAATTTTCTTCTTCCCAGACCGGTTTTCCTCGCGAAAATTGATTCTTATTTATGAGCGGGAGAAAGACCATTACCTTGTTTATGTAAAACACCGGACATCCTTTTTTGCGAACTTCTGAAGAGGACGAGTCTCTCACGCTCTGGTGCTTCAAAGCTGGAAGGCAAAATTTAACATGATTTTTCTGAAGATAATGCTATTTGACATGGTATGAAAAAGCAAAGAAAGAGAGGGAAATGAGTATTGTGTTGTTTTTTGAGAAATGTATGTTTTGTTCTGGTTTTATAAACTCTAAATTCGCAATTTGAAAGACATTAAGATATATCAAATATATTAATGATACCGTAGCTGAATAAATCAGATGAATAAAAAGAAATCAAATGTATAAATTTTAGTATTAGGAAAGCAATTTGAATCATTTTATATGATAATGTTTGTAGGTGGCATCAATATGTGGATTGCCAAATGCCTGGTACGAAAGTCGTTCTGAAAGCTCTCTGAACGCAGACTGTTGTATCTTGCTTGCCAAATTTTACAGTTGCTTCTTGATTAGTTGACACACATTGACGAAGAATTTTTAAAATTTTTAATTAAAATTATTTGAAATGTTAGGTTTATTCCAATGTTAAATCTAAATACATGAAAATTCCGAGGCAATAGATATTCCCCACTCCATTTCTATATTTCTCTTAACATTAAGCACTTTTTGCCTTCTAGTATACGAATACAGAGAAAATATAATAATAGTTTTTAAAAAAATCGGACTCGAGCTTTTGACAGTTCGCTTCATTTCAGACCCTCCTGAATTCAAAAAACACCTTTTTGGAAAATGTCAGTTTGTCTGTAACAAGAATAACTCAAAAATGCCTTGCACTGAATGGTTGAAATTTAGTAAAACAGATCATTACATCAAATTTGCAAATTTCTATCAAAATTTCAACAAAATCTGTTGGAATATAAATTAACATAATTATAAAACGAAGAGATCTAGATAGATAAAATTCGGTAACACAGATTTATCGTCTTTAGTGTAGATACCTGTAAAATGTTTAGCCAAATCCACCAACGGATTGACTGTCTGCCATTCTGTACTTTTTGAAATATTTAAACGTGATAATTCAAAAACATAATGATTGAAATGTATCGAATTTGCTGCAGAATTTTATGATTTTTCAATACAGTTTCTGTTCACGGTTTTTTTCCCCCCTAATCAGTTGTAAAAAACGTTCTAAAACACAAATTTGATTTTTGGATACTGTTAGCAGATTAGGGATTACTTACCAAAACTGACACGACAGGTTCAATAAAAATGTTCAATTCACTTTGTCATGACAAGTTTATTAAGTATGCGAGGAAATTCTGTGGAGCCCTCCTCCCCCTGGTTTTTATAGTTGATCAATTCCTTAATAATAAAAGATTTTGTATTGCGTAATTAACTGAAATGTTTACTATAATTAATTCGTTGATGTGCGCGACTTTACGTTATAATTCCTGTTAAATCCAGTTAAGTCAAAAAGAATTATTTATTCCAAACTATTTGATTTTATCTACCTTGATAAGTCATTAATATAGTTGCGGAATTAAAGTTTATATCTAATTAGACAAATAATTTCTCAATTTGGAAAATGAAAATATATTAACAAAGTTCAGTATTTCAATTTTTTAAATAAAATCTTCTATATAAAATTTATATAAAGATAATTTCTACTTACTTAGGTATTTTAAACTTGGATTTCTAGGGCATCGGTCTTAATTCTCCTAGCCTGCTTTTTTAGAATAACTTCAAAGCATATTATGCAAAGCATATTAAAGCATATACGGGAAAAGAAAAAAAAAGTTATTCCATTTTAAATTAAAAAAAAAAAAATGTTTTTCAATTATACCAGTCCTATTTTCGTATGGTGTTTTTCATTAATCTTAATAAAATTATAAAAATTATTTTACAGCAATGATTTTCATTGTTTCAGTTATTAGACTCATACTCAGTCACGGTGCGACAGTATTAAGTATTGTGTGTGTGCGCGCGAGCGTGCTCTTCATTGCTGCTATATATTTAAGAGATACTTTTTAAAACGAAATAAAGACAAACGAATGAAGTCTGAAACTTTACCATGCCGTGATATTTTGCATTAGAGGCTCGAATTTTTTCTTGAAATTTGCCCGCAATATAAAGAACAAGAATATTAATAGTTTTCGTTCTTTCCTTAAAAGTTCGGTAGAATGTCTGGGATTTTTTATTAAATGTCTAGCATATTTCAGTCTTACAGGATTTGGTTTGTAATATTAAGTTCTAATTTGTGATGCTTTAATACCATCATAAGATAATAGGGCCATTACGAGACTATCTTGATGTTTGAATTTTGATTAAATGACAAAAATGACTTATGAGTTGGCATACTGCTGTCAAAACTTGAGAGAGAAAATATTGTAATTGACAATAAATACGACCTTGTGATTCTGACGAAATCCCTGAATTTCTGATATTCCTGTTTAAAAAACACATTTCTCATACACCAACAGAAAGTATTGTAATTGTCAAATCAAAAAGTTGAACTCGATATTTTGCTGACTTGTTTGCGTTTCAAGTCTCTCTAAATCTGGAAATCACATTTCTTGAAATTCTGTCTGTGCGTGTCGCAATCGCAATAACTAATAATAATCATAAGCCCTTTTTATTTGGGACTTTAATGTATATTCTTTACTAGATTTTTGCCAAATTATGTGTGAAATCTGTTTATAGGAAATTTATTTGAGTGTAAGAAAGCTCGTTAACTGCCAAACATGAAAGATATCATCGCCATTTATAAGATATAATCATCAATTTCAATATTTATAGTGCAAATTTGAGTCAGACCCCTCTACAAGTTGATCGTGAAATACGTGGAGATTCTGTTGTTAAAAACGAATTATATTTCATGTATATGAATTGGTAATGCTCAAGTAAATGAGAGCGAAAATTTAGACAGTATAGAATAACGTACAAAATAAATACAGAATTATGTATTCAAATTTTTCTTTCAGAGAAAAGATAAAATTGTCTCCAAAATTATTAATTCTAATCTCTGAAGTACTGACCTTGAGGATAGGACAAAACATGTTAGTGTGAGGGCGAGCTGGTCGACACATTTCTAACAATAAGTTCTTAATTTATTGTTTTCCTGCTTTGATAGAATTCGTAAAGAAAAGAATATTAAAAATGGTTCCACATTGGTAAACAGAATTCTTCAGAATCATGTTGGTCGAGCTTAAAGTTATAAGCCGTGACCTTCAGAGTAATTGAAAGTAGAGCGAAGAGAATTGCATGGAAATGCATGACCTGTCGCAGGTGGACGAAGAATACTATTTTCCCACTTGGCTAAAAATGAATTAACTTTTTTTTTCTTTTATATTTTTCCATTTGAAAATTTATTTGCAGGTGGAGGAGGGAACAATAGGTTTTCTTTTGTTTGCGGTATTTTATATAGATGTCCTTCATTTCTTGACATTTTTTAAATTCAGATTTTACAAATAATCATTACCATCAAGCAATGTTCAAAACTTTTATGGTAGATAAAAATAAAATTAAATGTTACATAGCAAACGATAGTTAAAAGTCGTGTGAATAGCATTTAACTTCAACTGTAATTCCAAAATGATTTGATATGAGGATTTTGTCTTAATAAATTATCTATCATATCTTCATATCAAATCATTTTGGGAATGGCATTGAAGTTTACTATTCAAACGATTTTCACTTTTATTTGCTTTGTAATTATTTTTTTTTATATACTATTATTTTGAGTACTTCGAATGTTTCTTATTCTTATTGTATGATAATATACAAACGATTTTGTTTTGAATTCTTTTTTTTTATCTGGTGGATGAGTTCTTTTAATACATTTTAAACTTTAAACGTATAATTTTTTTTGATAAAATTTTTGCAATTTTAATAGCAATTTTTAGTTATTGCTGCTTCAAAGCAGATAGCTTCATAATCTGGGATGACTGCATTAAATTCTGTTTATTTACTAAAATCAGGTTAAAGTCTTCACGTTTGTAAATTATTTTTAGAATAGAAATATCTTATTAAGCTTTCAAATCGAATTTTAAAATTATGATTTTCATAGAAAATTGTTTTAGATAATGTAATGAACGATTCTTCTTCCCCATCTCTTTCGTTACCTCAAAAAATATAAATCCTAGTATATGAATTAAAGATAGTATATTTCATGATCAATGTTTTGAATAACGCCTTCTTTGACAAAAGTTTTCATTCTTTTGTGAAAATCCAAAGCCTCCACTATTAAATGATTACCATGGACTTGTGAACTGAAGAGTAAATACGAACTATAACCTTTAAAAAAATCGCAAATAATACAAAAGCGTAGAAGCTGCGGAATGGCAATGGAATTCTTTTCAACCTGCTTCTCCGACTTTTAAAAGGGAAAATTTTTTATGCTCCGAAAGATATTTTCTTCTATATGAGTGTTGGCCTATATTAAAGGATATTTTGCCTGCTTATTCATAGAATTTTATTCTATTAAATTTTTGTCACTGTACCAATTTTATAATTTGCCTTTAAGCTTTTTTAAATATATCTAAGGCGTCTCTAATTTTAATAATGTGGTCTTTCTTCATATATTTTTGAAGAATGATTTTAATTACAAATTACGATTTACCTTTAAAATTACATCAGGTGACGCTATCATTTGATTTATTATCCTTCAATGCATCAATAATTTGAGTTAAAATAATTCTTTGCTGGTATGCCATAAAAGTTTATGCTCATTTTTTGTAATTTATTTCGATTTTTTTAAGTGGTAGAAATTTCTAGCCTTTTATTTTTTTAAAAAAAAAACACGTTTTAGTATCTTTTACATATTTATTGACACCTGTTTTTGCTTCAGAGTTTAGAACTCTTGTTTTTAATGCATCGCTTTATGTACTTTGATGACACATATGTCTTTGAATTATTAGACAGATTACGTTCCGTCCTTGTTGTCTGTGTATCAAAATAATAAGGCTGGGCCTCTAATATAGAACCGTGATTTGAAAACAGAAGGTACATCGAACTAAATATGCTTATTCGCTATTATGTCCCCGCCTCCTTTTCTTTTTCTACGAATTATCCGAAATGTCCTCGGTTCATATTAACTTATAATACTTAATGAGGCTTCAATATATGTGTGAACACCTTGACATCTTGATTTATTGCAGTTGATAAACTCTAATCTTCCTCCTTTATTAGATAGAAACTTATTGTCTGCCTGTACGAATAAACTCTTTAGTAAAATATATACAGGGACATTTATGAAATTGATATGCTATTACTATATTGAAGCATGTATTCTAAGCATTTTGAGTTTGCAAAATTAGTTGTAGTGACCATATCATAATATTTCAATTGGTTTGGTCTGTCTTATTTTAAATCTTTAAATCTCTTTTTCTTTTAATCTTTATCATTTGCTATTATTGATTAAAACGGTTTTTACGCCAGCTCTACACGAATTTTTTTATTACAATAATTTTAATTTCAGAATGGAGAAATAATTATTAAAAACAGAGTTGATGGGAAAAATATTATTAAATGAAATCTTGCGTAACTCATCTAGTTATTTATTCAGAAAAATCCAAGGTTATCTTCATTGTAAATTTTTTGTTTACAAGTTTGTTTTTCCTTCTTGAATTTTTAATTTGTCTGCATTATTTTTAATATATGCATAAATGCAGAATTCCGATTGTGTGTTTGTATTCATCATTCGCTCATCTCTTATAAATACCTATAATTGTTTAGTCTAATTTTGATTAAAATTGTTTTGAGTAATCTTCAAAGGTTGATGATAAACCACTATAAACTTTTCAAGGTCAAAAAGCAATTTAAAATATTGGTTAAAGGGAAACTAAGCTAGTTTTTGAGTTTTTATTATAATAGGGATTTTAATTCCATTTGTGATAAACGAGTAAGTAGAAATTGCAGATCTAACTGGTCCTTAACCCTTTAGAAAGCCTTTTTTTTTTTTTTTCTTGTCATTGTATATTAAAATAATTTTAGGATTGAAATTAGGTTAAGAAAAATTATTCATTTAGCTTTTAAGGTCAATTTAATTTCATTAATTAAATAATTTTGTTAATTAATAACAAATTAAGATATACCATTGTGTGTGAGATAAGAAACTGAAGTTTATAAATTTCTGTCTTTCTGAAAATATGTCAAAACTTATGCCAACCTTGATAACTTTAAACCAGCTGATGAATTTGCATAGGTTAGATAACTTAGTATCAATTTGTATACTGATAAACTAGATCAAGAATGGTGAACTAATGGTACGTGTGCCATTGATGACACGCGACACAATATTTTCGGCACGTCACCGATAAAAACGGTTTGCATTTTTGTATTACGAACTTAAACGAGTGTTCCCGTTCCGTTTAAAAAATGGTACATATATTTTTATGGTTGTTAAAAATTCGTTTGCTAAGAAAGAAATTGATTTGAAAAGAATTGTTTCAGTAACTGATGGTGCTTCAGATACGGAGGGCAAATAAAAAAAAAAATGATTTCATTAGTTTATTTCAAATAGACCTAGGACATTCGATTCTTGAATTCCACTGATTATTCGTCAACAAGCTTTGTGTCCTAAGAGTGGTTTAACATCTTTAGATAATGTAATGACGTTAGTCACAAAAGCAGACAACTTCATATCTTCGGATGTTTTAAAAAGTGAAAATTTGAGGCTTTGTTGGATGAAGTTAACTCGGTGTATAATGGCTTACTAATATAAAATAATATTGTAATTCAAAAATGTGTTGACTGCTTCGAAGAAATCAGACTGTTTTTGCAAAAACTTGGGGAAAGCGAATAATATCCACAGTTATGGAATGTTATGTGGCTCTCAAAATTTGTTTTTTACATACGTGTGTCAACATTTCAATGAATTGAACGTAAAGCTTCTAGGCACAAATAGAGCAATGTTTTCAGCAACGAGATTTTCTCAGTTCAAAGAATTATCGGAAACACACATTTTTATTTCGTACCCAAATGTGACTTCATTTGATAAACTGAACTTGTTCCTATTCAATTGGTTTGAAATAGAAGAATTTGAAAAAAAATTTACTGATTGATTTCAAGTCTAGTTCAATGTGGATTCAAAATTTTATTGAAATAGGAAAAGTTGGAATTGATTGAAACAGAAAGATTAACAAGCAATATAAGTAAAATTGCCTATAACGAAATTTTGGGGACATGAAGTTTGTCTCTACTCTAGTATATTCCATATTGTTCTTGTTGATTTTTGTAAAATTGTCCCACATTTATGTTCCGCATATTGAAGAAACTAGTAAACCTCCAGTTTTCAACCTTATCGCAACTTTGCGAGGCAGATCTGCCTACCAGTTTTTGGGAAAATACTGATTAACAGTCTTGTCAGAAGTCAGAACCCATAACTTTCTTCCATTTCATGATCTTCTGCCTTGTTATGCTTTTTTAAGTCATTAGTGGCTGTAAATATTTTATTCTCGAATTCACAGGTTCTATACCAGATTCACACATTTGTTAATATCAGGCTAGATGCTAATCAATTTCTTTAACTCCAGTTAAACTTGGGTACGAGATGTTACTTAATGATAATTATATAATTAAAATATTTGAAATCAAAATAATTCAAAACGAAAGATTTAAAATGTTTTCCTTGATATTATTTTCTTTCACATAGTTTCGTTTTATGAAAATCCGCTTCATTAATTTTCAAAGAAAAGGATAAAATCTTCCACTGTGTTATTTTAAATTAATTATGTTGATTGAAACATCTTTCCTTAAAACAATTATCAGCGTCTACCAGGAAATAATTATCTTAAATTTTCTGAGGGAACATATACACTTGTTTTGAGTTAAAACAATTTTATGAATGCCTTTCTGGAGACAGTTTATAAGATTTCTAAACTTAAGACAATTTCTTTGTCAAGTTCTTTAATATGCGTTTAGTCACAGCGGTAGGAAATAAGATCTTTCCTAAAGGAGCACGTGATGTTTCATATCCTGTTGATTCGTCAAAAGGAACTGGCAACTTGGGTTTACTTATTTTTTCCTATTTGTGGTTGGAATCATCAGAATATTAAGTTTCGTTTTTCTCTTAAGTTATAGCGTCTATGTATTGTTTGTAAATTATGCTCAGTGGTTTTAGAGTCATTTTGTCTTGTCGCCATTTATGAGGATAGTTTTTGTTTATTTTTAATATTGCGAGATTGACAAATAACGGCCCATAAAGCATTACTGTGAAGGCATTACATGAATTTGACCTTCCACAGGATACAATAGGATTGGAATTCAGTCATGTGAATGATTGTTGGTGATATTTATATTATGTATCTAAGCATTCATTTTTTATACAAATAAATAAATTTTTGGTATGTGTATAATAATAGAAAAATAATTTTATAAATTAGATTAAGAAAAACTTAACGTACTTTCTTCTGTGCTTTTGATTATATAGTCACGTATTAAAGACTTTGGCACTTGAAAATGTTTTATTTCTATTAAAAATATTTTTTAATTTGAGTTTTTTAATCAGTTGCTAATTTAATATGATAATGCTTATATTTGTTGGCGTATTATCTACAGATGACGTCATGCATAATGAAAAAAAATTATGCTTTACAGGGCCATGTTATTAAGACCTATGACTACCAAGTTTGGTAGATAGCTTTCCTTGTATATTAGATTCAGAGAAGGAGTTTTCAAAATTCTTATTCGATAGTTAATTAAAAATTAAGATCTTCAAATTTTCCTTTAATAATTTCAGCATATTATTATATATAGCCCATTTTTGCGCCTCTTAATTTTTTTGATGCATTTCTGCTTTACCGATTGTGTTTCCGCACATTTTTTTTGATTTTAAATAATTTCTTGCAAAAAGTACATTTAAAATACTATTTTTATTGCTTCAGTTATTATATTACACTCACACTTTATATTAAATATAAATTGTATTTTCACATTGTCGCTGATATATAATTCAATCTAAATTTTAAAAAGAAAGATAGACAAATCAAGACTGAAAACGTAATTATGATGCGATGCTTCAAAATACGTGTTCGATTTTTTTAATTGTAATATTTCTATTTCAAAGAGCTTTTATTACACATAAAATTTTTTGTTTATGTTGAACGAATATTATCCCACAAAATTGCTGAACATTTTCAAATTATTCAAATCCTTCTGGTATGATTGTATCAATTTATTATACTTTTTTATATGTATATTGAACTATTTTGAATGATTAATATTTATTTCTTAGTTTAAGTTGATATTTTGTAATTATAAACAGGAAACAAAAAAAAACCCACTTTTATTATTATTATTCAGTATCCTATTTTCCTGTAGCATGATTGTAGTTTCATATCACCGAATGACCTACTTATTTCTCTTAACAATTTCTTATAGTTGATACCTTTTTACTTTTTTTTTATTGCTTGTTATGATTACTTTCGGCCTTTTTTCACCTGCCTCACGCAATGCGTTTGACACTTGAAAAGATACTGCTTTTGAATTCTTTAAATTTGAATTTTTATTTTTGTTTCTGGCACGAGAAAGCATCATATTTTGCTTTTGTTATTCGTGTTTCTTCAAATTTTGAAAAGATCAACCCAAATCGAATAATATTTGACCGAAGGAGAAAGAATAATTCTGAATGAGGGCATCTGAAAGGTTTTTATCTGAGATATTTAGTTTAAAAATGCATATAATGTGGGGGGAAAAAATTTTTTGACCGTTGTATTTAAAACTTATCATGTGTTAAAATAAATCAAGAAAAGTGGGAAGCTATAATCATTTAATTTACATTTATTACTAACAATTACTCTTTCTATTTCGAAAGTCTGCTTTGTAAATCTTTAAATATGTAATCTACTTTTGTCTTAATAATTTTTAAACAAGGTGTTTTATAGGTTAATCGTGATATGAAGTATTTATTAAACTATTATTTTCAGAAATTTCATTTATGTCGCTTTTAAATAAGCCAGCCGTTTTTGGCTTTATCTTAGTAATAATAATAATAATTCAGCCTTGTCAACCAAACTTCAAATTTCTACTAATGTATTGAGAAAAATCTATTTTTGTGGAACTAACTTATACCTTGCAGTCGTTTGTTAGAGAAGTAACGTCCATGCATGATAAATTATTAGGATAGATCAAATGTAACACAAAAATTGGTTTTAAAAAACCTGGAAATTTATTAATTTGATGAAAAGACTAGTGTGTTTTATTAAAATAGATGAAACACTTGGAAGACTAGTCTTTTTTTATGTATGTGTGTGGTTGCTTATGCGATATACTTATCATGTTCTTGTGTAGATACTTTAGAACTTGATGAACATTCCGGACAGCTTGATTCTTCTAAGACACTTGATATTATGGGATAAATGCCTAATTTCATCCCCCCCCCAAAAAAACGCTGTTTATCTATAAGAATGATTGAACAATCTTTAAACAAGCTTCGAGAAACGATTCGAATCAACGGCTTTTTGAGCGTAACTCTGCATTTTTTATTGAACTCATTTTGCGCATTTCAACTAGCCTGCAAAAATAAATGCGAAAATTACATTACAGAAAAATCAGTTCAGCCTCTGAAAACATTTTCAAACTTCGTGACGAAATTTGCTTTTTCTATATAATCTTTAAAGAAAGTAAGAAGTAAAAAAATATTACTGCAAAAAAGCAAAGGAAAAAAAATCCATCGAAAAAATGTTTATTAAATTCTGATATAAAGAGTATCATCCATAAAGAACTACTTCCAATTTGCTAAACAAATACTGATTAGTGTTATTTAAATGTTTTGAAGCCTTTGACGGTTAGAATTCATTGCTTTTGTCCAGAATATTGGGATGTAAATGGTTATTATTATTTTGTTACGTGATAAGGCACACAATCACACTATTGTAGATTATTGGCAATAAAAAAAAGTGCAGGTAATTACCTATTTTGCATCTTGTGATATCTCTTTATTCCTAGAACTTAAAATGAATTCATTTTCAACTCTATGAACAGTTCTGGTGCTTGCTTTGATAATTATTCTGAAACTGCACTTGAACAGACATTTAAGTAATTATTAGAACTCTGTGGCCAAAATATTGAAAACAGAGAATCTTATTTTGAATTAAAAATCAAAACAAATAATGATTTAGCATTTTTGTTCCATTTAGATCCTGTCTTAAGAATTACTTGACACAACGGTATAGTGCAGGTGAAAAATCTAAGCATATCACTAATTTTTAGATAAATATTCACTTTATTTCAATATTTTAATGTATATCTGAAATGTAAAATCAAATTAGTTGTCTTTTAAATTTTATTTATATCCACTGATTTTAAGAATAAAGCAAGGAATTCTGGATTAAAAATTTAAGCTCTAATTGCTTGTATGCTAATTAATGATATATACAAGCAGCCACGCACACATGTTGTATCTAAATAGTTAAAATGATTGTTTTGAATTTAATACAAATTAATATAAATACAAAATATTTAGGTTGTAACGCACGTTAGCATTACGTAAAAAGTTATGGACGATTGAATCTCGAATTAATGAAAAATACGTGTTACTACCTCTGTCAGGATATTAAATAAATTTGGATTTAAATGTTTAGTTTTATTTTGTTTGGATTTAAATGTTTAGTTACAGAAAATCGATAGTTTCCAGCTAAATTGTTTCCAACTTTCCGAATAAGTTTAAAATGAAATCACAATTTGTTAATAATAATTTACTTTAATTATTAATTAATGTCGATGGTTTAATTGAATGTAATACACCATTTTTCGTACATAGTAATTTTTTTTCTTCGTTTCAGAAAAAAGCCCTTGGTTCTGATTTATTGGAACAAGTTTTTTACCATATAGACTTAGTTGAAAAGGATTATTTTGGACTTCACTATAATGACGAATTTAGTGTCCAGGTAATTGTAAAACCTTTAGTTAAATCTTATCTAAAATAATAATAAATCACTTTGATCTCTTTCTTTTTCTGTCTCTCTCTGTATATATACATAGTATATGTGTGCAATATATTGGAGTTTCAATAAATATTATTTCCGAAAGTTGATTGTGCCTTTATTTATTTTTAGCATTGGTTGGATCCCACCAAAGAAATTAAGAAGCAAGTTAAAGGTACTTTTTATAATTTTATTTTAAACTGCTAACTTTGTATTATACGCAGTTAACGGTTTAGTATCTTTTTCCTAAATTAAGGACATTTGATACTTCATAATTCTGGTGTTTGTTTTCATATCATAGACTTTACGCATCTTTACTTAAGAATGTTGCAAATATTATAGTGTGACAAGAATATAAAGAACTTCTATTATATCTAATAGTACCTAATAACTATATAAAAACGAAATTTGTTTTTTTTTTTTTCAGTTGCACGTTATTTGATTTAAACAATATAGCATTAAATTCTTTATGAAATTTAGAACATTCTTATTGGAAATATATGTCTGCCTCTAAAGGTTTAAAAATTAGCTTTTGTTTCAAGGTTAGAATATTCAACTTCTATCAGATCTAAATAAAAGTGATATTTTTAGCCTTCGAAGGTTAAAAATAATAGTAGAATGTTAATGGGGGGGGGGAATAGATATTTTGAAAAAGAAATGTCACGATTTGCAAACATATTCTTGTCAATTTCTTTATAAAATGAGGAATTTTGAATAAATATTTTAATTCTTGAAATTTGTTATTTTATCAATCATTATTAAATTTAACTTAAAGTATATTAATAATTATTTTTTAATTCAAAATCGTAGAAAAATATGTTGTGTATAATTTTTTTCTTGGAATATTCCAGTATGTCATCAGTATAAGTAAATTGCTTGTTTAAATTGAAAGCAATCTTTCCAGATGACATTTGGTATACATTGAATCTGCGGAATATGGAGTGAGAGCAGATTTTAGAATCGGTTGGCATTCTAATTTGAGTTTAAAATTATGAAGTCTTTGTAATTTCGGAATTAAATGGAAGAAACAAAATTATGTATCGTAGTTAACTAACGGAAATCATTTTAGTAAATCAACTTTACTTATCATTTTAGCAGTTAGTTGAATTTTTTGGTTGAAAAAAAAGGAACAATTAATTTATCTATCAAAAATTTTAGAAAGAAATATAGCATTGAATGTTAACATTGCCGATATCTTACTGATTGCGAAAGAACTATAATATAGCTTATTTAAGGCACATGTGGTTTTAATATTGTATTTTATTTGTTTTCTATTTATTTTTAATGCATTTGTGACATTGCTGTGTTATGTGTTTTGGATGTTTCATGATAATGAACGAATTATTCTTGTGTGTATACTTGTTATGCTAACATTTTTGGAAATCTGCTTCACAAAAAAAAAAAAAAAAAAAAAAAAAAAACTTTTTCTTCTTCCTAGAACTTAAAATATTTTTTCCTGTGACAAGAAACTCGTACAAAATTTAACTTTCGAAACAGGTTTTTTTTTTTTTTTTTTTTTTTTTGGCATCAGTAATTAAAGCGAACGGATGGCCAGGATCTCGCCTCCCTTCCCACTCTCCTATTGTTTTGTACTGAATATCTATCAGTGAAATACGAAACGGCTCATTGCTTGAGTGTTGAGTCACAAATAAAATTCTTAATATTGAAAATGCACTTTTTTTTTTCAAGTCCACATAGCTGTTGCTAGATAGCTTTCTTGAATTGTTACTTGAAAAAATTATCACTCTACTTCTTAATATATGGTCGCCAACATTTAGGAAGATTATACATTTTATAAATCTGACCATGCTACATAATTGTAATGTTCTTTTCTAAATAATTCTGTTTAAAAAATCTATCTATCTTATCATTCGCCTATCTATCTTATCATTTTTGTTTCATTATCATTTCTTTTTCGTTTTTGTTTATGTAAAATGGAAAAATTACAATTATTGTCAAAGAATTCGAACTAGAAATTTTGAAGAATCTCTACGTTTTAAATCTACCCGAGGTCGAAAATTGTATTTTTGGAAAATGTCTGTGAAAAAGTCAAAGTGTCTGTCAAAACCGCTTTGAACTAGATAATTGGAATTCGATATACGGTATTTACACCAAATTTGTAGATTTCTATCAAATTTTGTGTAAAATCTGTTCAAAAGAAGTTCGTCCGTCCATTTGTTCGAATATAACTACAAAATGAAGAGAGTCAGATAGATAAAATTCGATATACAGATTTAACATCTACAGTATAGATTCTTGCCAAATGTTGAGCTAAATCCATCAACAAGTCGACTGACTGTTAGTCTACACCTTCAGAAATAATGACATAAATATGCCAAATTTGGCATGTGTTTTTCTCACTACAAGCATAGTTTGTGCAAAATTTCTGTTTTAATCGACCAAGAAAAGCATATTCCCACACACACACACACAAAAATTCGATTTTAGTATAGGTCTCTGTTCCAAATGTTTAGATTTCTTTCATATGAAAGAAACCTAAACCGAAAAACGAATAACAAATATATAAAATGTGGTATTCGTTTTTGTAATTTCAAGTGCAGTTTTGTGTCAAACCTTTCTTTCAATTAGAAAAACATAACTGAAACACAAATTCGATTTTTAGTTATTTTTAATCCCAAGCCAAGCATTAATCAATAAAGATGACACTTTCGTACCAGTAAAAATGTTAAATCCACACCAACAAATATTTCGCAACTATTATATGCCAATGCCTTGCAAGGTGTTCTTTGGCATTATCACTTTATTAGCGAGTATACAAGAAAGTTCCGAGCGAGGCCAGTTCCTCTAGTTTTAATATTAAGCAATTTTAATCTCAGATTGCCTGCTCTTTATGTACCTTTATATTATCATAAAAGCAGCAAGAGTGATCGTCTTGAAGCATTTTCCCAAATCTATACTTATAATAAAGCTCAATGTGTGTGTGTGTTGGCGCTCTACAGGCCAGACCGTTGGACCTACAGCTACCAAATTTGGTACATGTATACCTTGGAGGTCGGGAATGTGCACCTCGGAGCCCTTTTTTCGAATTTTTAATTAGAATTTGAATGAATTAAAATTTAAACGAAATGTCGACGTTTTTCCGCTATAACTTCCAAAAATATGATCGCACAAACATGATTTTTACATCAATTTAAAGATTAAAAAATTAGCTTTCTAATGATTTCAGTGTTTTAACTTATAACTTTAAGCTTCTATTTTTAACGAATTTTTAAAGAAATATTTTAACCATGTTTTTTTAGCACGTGTCTGGATAAAATAAAACAATGACGGAAGTTCAAATTAAAAAAAAAAAAACTATCATCGCAAATTAAATCTAAAGAAATGTAACTTTTAGCATGTGACTGGATAAAATAAAAGAAATATAAAATGTGATATTTTCTAAAAAAAATAAATGCAAAGCAAAGGTTTCTATAATCATTTGCAATCTCTAAATAATTAATTCAACAAATCTTCTTTATTTACTGTAAATCTGATTGAATTTAGACAGGATATGCGTTGAAATCCCGACTTAATGGCATATTTCTATAATCATTTGCGATGTCTATATCATTAATTGAATATATATATTTTTTCCATTATAAAATGTGATAGTGTCTGAAAAAATAAATGCAAAGCCAAGGTTTCTATAATCGTTTGCAGCATCTAATAATTTCAGTGTGTGTGTGATTTAATTTAAAATTTTAGAACGCATTACTCATGGCGAACCAGCTGGTCGCCAAAGGTGGCTAGTGTCTAATAAAAGTTTATATTAAACCAGAGACATTCAGCGTCCTAAATGCCATGATGTTTAGATTTTTATTACCTGAATCACTCCTTCGTTCTTTTAGTATGAGTGGGGTATGCTTTGGGAACGTTTCCCCCACCTCCTCTATAGATTGAAACAATGTTTGAATACAAAACTATAATTATAGTCATAAAATCGCATACCGAATTTCACTTATTTAAGTTATTGTTTTTTTTAAAAATCATTTGTTTACACGCATGCAAAAGTTCAGACTGATAGACGATCAGCTCATTGTGAGATCTGGTACAAATATGGCGGGAACAAGGCATTAGTTGTTAAAACTGTATACGAAATTTTATGTATGTTTTATAATTATCATGTTCACTTACTTTCAAACAAACATTCATTCGAAATTTCATAGAATCACCGAATTCGGTGTAAAGGCCGCATACAAAATGTGTCTAACTAAAAGTAGTTGCAAGTCAGAGATGCTTGAAACATGGAGATTCATCAAAATCACGAATCCAAAAGTTTTCATGATTGTGATACTTTTTCGTTGTTCATGTTTAATATTTATAAAAGTAATAAGGATTCACAATCATGCCACAGTAAATTTTTACTTTTGAATTTGCACTTGAATGAATATTGTTAAGTCACAACGACCGGAAATTAAAAAAAAAAACGATTGCGTTATTAATAAGTGAAATCATATGATATGAGTTAATAAAAATAAAAAATAAGGATGATTTTTTTAAATACTACTCTATAAGTTGTTGCTTAAACATATTTCTTTCAAAAATAATTTTACATGCATGAAATAAATTTTGTAAAAATGTTGAAGTATACTAAGACTTGTAACAAAAAAGTGAAATGAATTTTTGTTTTATATATATTATAGCATACTTTCATTATTATGAAGTTGAAGATGTATTTCTAATATTATCATCAGGTTTACTATATATTTTAATGTCCTGTATATGATTGTTTTGAATTATTTTCAAAAAAAGTAATTTATATTTCAGGAACTTTGCCTTTTATATGCCACCTTGGAGCTAAATTTTATTCCTATGAACCTACTAATTTGAGAGAAGAATTAACCAGGTTAGAATATATAGTTAATCCATTTATTTTATTTGACTTTTCTAGATGGACATTTTTTTTAATCTCAATGATTTTATATTTCATACTCAACTTTTTATTCCTTTTATTACAAAAAAAAGTAAATTTTATTTACAATAAGAAAATAAACATTTTCACATCATTTCTAAAAATATAATGTTTTCTTTTTAAAATATCAAAAATAATTGAGTGTTTTTAATATTCTTATCTTCATTTCTTATTGAAGACAGTTCTATTAAAAGGGAATTTAATAATAAATAGTATCTGTGATTTCTTGTCAATTATTATAAAATATCAAAATTGGGAATAATTTTTGAAATCTTAAATGATTCCTTGCCTGCCTTTAAAGGTCATTCATTACCACTCTTCCAATGAACTATCTCGCAGCTTGATGAAGATATAATTGTATTTGTCTCATAACTATAGAACAGTCTTTATAGATATTTAAATAATAATAAAATAAAGTTTAACTTTTTACCTTTCCACTTTACATATAAGTTAGGAGTGTTTACCTGAAATTACTTTATAATACCAGTCTAAACAGAAAAAAAATAAAGAAACAATGCTTACTTTATTGCTAAATTAGATGCATTCTGATCGCAAATTACAGATTTGTAAGCACCTCAAGAAATAATCCAACTTTTGACAAATGCATCATTTCTTTTTTTACAATTAGTTAAACTTAGTATTTCAAAATTTTCCTACTCAAGAGGCATTTTGATTTGAAACAGAAATGTAATGATTCTGAGAGCAGTAGTATAAAAATATTGCAAACCTCTTCAAAATTAATTTAGATGCTGAATTTCTAAAAATTTCTTTATTTTTCCTTCATGATTACTTTAACTGCCATGAAGGCATTCTGTCTTTGGTTGGAGTTAAATAGTTGCTCTGTAAAGAATTGACAAAAAGGAGTTTAGTACATTTGTATCTACTTTTTATGGAGATTTTTCTCTTTCTAAACAGTGAGGTGAAAATTTGTATTATTCTCTATATGCTATTTACCTACACTGTTTTACTAACTGTATGCCTATATCATTGTAGAGCTAGGTAGTATTGCTATAATCTATTTTTATTTTTGATTAAAAGATCTATTGCATTTAAAGAACTTTTAGGTCAATGAATAAAAGGCAATATGAAGTGAATGAGGAACTGTTCACATGGGGTAACTATTCCAGTGTAATAGAGGTCTGTACATAGCTTAGGAAGATCATGTGATCTGATGGCAAATAGTTGTCTTGGCTACGTTTTCTTAAGTGTTCACATTACAGTAGTAACAGAGCAACAGTGGAGGAGGAAAAACTAATGTTTGTAATAGTTAATCTCATGTGAATGTTCCTTAAAATTATGTATTCATTAATTTTATTAAAAATTTGCGCAATTAGAATATCCTAATAATTTTTTATTAAAACTAATAATGAAATGAAGTTTTTAAATTATATTTATGCCATCTTAAACATTTTCTGAAATGAATATTTTACAGATATTTATTTTTCTTACAACTGAAACAAGACATTTTAACTGGGAAACTTCCTTGTCCTTACAACACTATTGTTGAATTATCTGCATTATCTCTACAATGTAAGTTCTATTTGTATAGTAATTAGATTTAAATTTCATTCTCAAAGGATTTAATGTTGCATAAAATCTGATATATAGAAATTTTACTCTATACTGTATATTTGTTTTTAACTTTTAAAATTATTCCTTGAGTAATTTATTAATAAAATAGTTTATTTGGTTTTTATTCAATGGTTAAAGTTAATTAAAAAATTAAAATGGATTTTAAAATTATGTTATGTTAATTCATTACGTTCGTTTTTGTTTAAATATATGTAATTGCTATTAAAATCTTTTTAAAAATCCTGCAGTGCAAGTTTAAAAGTACTGTCACATTTGTAACTCTCTCTCTCTCTCTTTTTTTTTTTTTTTTTACCTTTGCGATGACTTTTCTACCTTATTTTTTAATTTGATTATTTTATTTTTAAATAAAAATCTGCTTTATTGAATACAATAATTTTATTATATTTTTATTAATATAATTACTATAATTTTATTAATATAATTTACTAAATGTTATGCAATTTTTAAAAAAATTCCATTTGAGAATTATCTATAAGGAATCACATTAATTATGTTTGAATTGCTATAACAAATAGATACATTCTTTTTTTTTAATGTGACAATATTAAAAGTGATATTGTATAATATCATAGCCATTACTTTTATTTCAGCCATGATCATTATGCATAGTTTATTGAATTAATCATGATACTTGAGATTATTTGTAACTTAATTTAAACTTGACAACTCTTTATATTTATTTTCTTACCAGCTGAATGTGGAGATTATGATGAATCAATTCACAATCTTGGTTTTGTTTCTGAATTTCGGTTTGCTCCTAATCAAACTGAAGAAATGGAAGCTGACATTCTTGAACAATATAAGACATGCAGGTAAGTACATATAATATCTCTTATCAAAATTCAGTTACACTAACTATAATTGTTCTTGTTAATACTCTTGTCATACCTTTATAAATTGCTATGAATCAATAACTCATATGTTTCTTGATAAAAAAACTTTTTTTTTTCAAAAATTAAAATAATTAATTATTTTTGATATGCATTTCAATTAAATTCTTTTTCTTTTATAAAATGATGCTGGGATTGTTTCTTGTTTTCTGATTTACTTCCCAAGTTTCATTGTTGTTCCTTTACCAAAATTTTTGATTCTGATTGTTAATATTTTTATATTTTTATTTATTTAAACTGTATTAAGGATGTATCAAAATTTACAGATTCCTTACAGTCAAATCCTTATGCAAGAAAGTTTCTTATACACATTAGTACATTTAAATAACAAAATAGGCTGAAATATATAGTGCATCAGCATTCGAGGATAAATTTTTTATGTTGAACCATTGTACAGTTATAAATTATGTTATAAAATGTAGATTCAAATGGGGAAAAATAAATCCTTAAAATTTCTGTAATTTACAGTTATAAGACTATTGTATTATATTGCACTTATGAAATAATTTGTAAAATTTTTAATTCCAAGAAATAAACACACTGTTTAAAACAATTTGTTGTTGAATCATTTAGGATTTTAAAAGAGTTAAGTAAAACTGGGATCAACAAAACAAAGTTCTATTAGTGTGTTAATGTGGTATTTCAATAATATGTTTGAATTTTAAAAATAATTCTTTACATATAACCATTATTAACATAAAAGTATCTATTATTAATTTAAAGAGTTCTATTTATTTTTCTTCTTTCTTTTTAATAGAATATAACGCCAAAAATACGAAGATGTATATTTTCAAGACAAAATTTTTTTAAATTATGTTTAGTTGAAAATTTATTTTGTTTAAAGATTTCATGTTTGAATTTAGGGGTCAGACACCTGCACAAGCTGAACTAAATTTTCTGCACAAAGTGAAATGGTTAGAAATGTATGGTGTTGATATGCACACAGTTTTAGTGAGTATATTATCAACTTAGATATCCTGCTTCATTAGTAATAACTGTTTATTATATAAACAAAAAATTTCAGATATTGTATGATAATATATTCAAACTTGCATAAATTTAAAAAAAAAAAACATTAAAAATTTTTTTTATGGGATTTTAAAGAAAGAAAGGTGATTTTAGTGTATTAAAATAATATGTAAATAAGATTATTTACTTATTTGCATTGTTTAATATTTACTTCCACTACTTTAATTTTAATTCTCATGAAGACAAATTATATAGTTTTGTGAATTCTGTTATGTGAATTTCTCCATATGCCATAATTTTTTCCTATCTTTTCACTCAATACTTTATTTATCATACACTTGATTTTTTTTTTCATTTTTTTAAAACTTTATTATAGTTTTTAGTTTTGTATTCGAGAAAGTTGCATTTGAATATATATGATTTGTAAAATATCTTTTTATCACAAAATTAACTGTTTAATCTTGAAACACATTTCAGAATTTCTAATTATGTATGCGTTATTTTTCATCTCAAACATGGTGTACATTTTTTATTTATATTCTAGGATTTTTACGTACATGTTTATTTTCAAATTTCAGAATTATTGTTATAGCTGGATACAATACTTTAAAAATATAACAATATTCTATTCTATTCTTCTAGGATATATTTAAACTTGTATCATCCATAGTATGATGATTATTTTGGCATTTTATCTTAAATCATTCACTCAATATGGGATGACTCAAAAGTTTAAATTTTATCTATATCACCTCGGATGAAAATCCTCATAGCTTGAAATAAATTGTTTCATCTCAGAGTAAAATGATAGTTTAATGTAATTAATACAAAAACAGCTGTCAGTGTGTCATGTGCTGTTATCTATACTAATATTATAAATGTGAAAGTTTGGATGCATGTTTGTTATTCAATCACGGCTGAACGGAATTGAATGAAATTTAGCTCAAAGATAGATTATTGTCTGGAATAGAACATTGGCTACTTTTTATTCCGTTTAATTTATTTTTTAATTTTTAAAGAAATATGGATTTTATTTGCTGTTGTGTTGTATTTTGGGTATACTATGTAAATAAATTGTTTTTATGTTAGTTGTGGGTTTTTGTTATTAAACTGTATTTATGTGATGTATTTTTCGTATGTGCTTGTACTTTTAAATGTATCGTTTTTACATTAACTTTAATTATTATTTTTTAAATTTGTCACTGTTTATTAGTTTTTCGTACATATACATTAAAATTTCCATGCGAACAGAGTCACGGGTAATAGCTAGTTATAGACACATTTTTCTAAAACATCAAATATTATGAAGGAAATTCTTAATTTCTGGAAGATTTATCTTTTCAGTTAATTTTTTACTGCATAGCTTAACTGATGCATGTATATTAATCATTAAACTATTCTAGTTAACTAAAATCTTCTACAACAGCTGAAAAAAAGGCATTGAATACAATTTTAACTTGTAATTTTTTTTATAGGGAAAAGACGGTAATGAGTATTCATTAGGTCTCACTCCTACTGGTATTCTAGTCTTTGAAGGTAACACAAAAATCGGTCTTTTCTTTTGGCCAAAAATAACAAAACTGAACTTCAAGAACAAGAAGCTTAGTCTTGTTGTCATTGAAGACGATGACGAAGTAAGTGTTATTTGCTACTTTATTTATTATTTCCTATCTAAGTTAAAAGTTCTCTGTTATTCATTTGTTAATTTTTTGTGATAGGGCAAAGAACAAGAACATACTTTTGTGTTCCGCCTTCATAATCAAAGAGCTTGCAAACATTTATGGAAATGTGCCATAGAACATCATGCTTTCTTCCGTTTAAGAGGACCTGTTATGGAGCCTTCAACTAAGCAAGGCTTTATTCGCATGGGTTCACGTTTTCGTTACAGGTAGCTGATATTAAATTTTATTTAATAAATTCAGTTTTATTGTATAAATTAAAGAAAACTAACCAAATAATATTTGTTTTCGCAGCGGTCGTACTGAATTTCAAACCATTCAACATAATCGAGCTCGAAGAACGGTTCATTTTGAAAGACGCCCGAGTCAGAGGTATTCACGCCGTCCAAACCATCATCCACAATCATCAGTTCAAGAATCTCGAAAACCTGTTACAATGTAAGCTTACATTCAGTGTTGTTATTGAAGTGTTTTTATTGATATAAAGATTTAGATTTTCATCTTATACAGTAACTATTTTGCTGTTAGCGTAGGGAGCTTTCCGTTTTACTTAAAGTTACTTGAACTTCTATCATAAAACTGTCTTCCCATGTAATTTTTTTGTCTGGTTAGATTTTTAAATGTGTATTTTTAAATTTGATATCAAAGAGCATATAAAATATTTTTTGTCTATTATAGTTTGAGAATATCCTAGAACAAGAGTGGTAAACCATTATGTATCAACATGCCATTTTTTCTAAAGAGATGTTTAATGTGGTATAGATGTGCCGTCAAATAACTTTGACTTCTGATTATTGGGAAAATAATAAAACTAAATAGCAACAAATCAAAACCCTTTATTTACTAGGGGGGAAAATACATTTTGCACATTATAGTAGTAAAGGTTATAGTTATAGGTGCAATTCATATTAAAGTAACATTAATATGATTTCTTTTGTTGCAAATTAGATGACAATTTATGACTTATAATAGAGTAGTAAGTTATTACTTTTAATAGAATGTTTGCTGAATTCGAGCCTGTCAAATGGTTTCTAAGAGCACCTTTAATGTTATTCAACTCTCAAAATAATAACTCATGGGTATAAGAAATGAAAATATGATTAAAATAGCATCAACCAGATTCTCCAAATTGTTAAATGGATCTGGATTGAAATTCCATGTTTCCCAAATTTTATGACATTTTTACTAATATTGCTTGTTAATCTTTCTGATTCAATCCCAGCTTTTTTATTGTTTCAATAAATTTTTGAATTCATTCTGAACTTGACTGGGAATCAGTTACACTTCAAATTCTTCAATTTCTAACTAATTAAATTGGAATTACTCAGTTTATCAAATAAAATAACATCAAGCAGAGTGCGTAATAAACAAGTTTTTCCAATAAAGCTTTGAACTGAGAAAATCTGGCTGAAAATTTTTTGATTGACAAATCAAATTTTGGAAGTAAATTCAATAACTTTTTCTTCCTTTGGTTTCTCATGTACGTCTTAATCTTTGATATATATATATATATTCAAATTTTAAGAAGTACTTGAAGTTTTTTCAAAATTTTGTTCCTAAAACATACAATCCAGCTTCCATAGCGCAAATGAGATTCATCATGGCGATTATTGCTTTATCTGTACCTTGAAGCTTTATTCTCAATTCATTGAAATATTGGCATGTCTGTAAAAACCATCAATTTTGAGAGCTACTTAACAACCAACAACTGTGGATATTGTTCAATTTCCTCTTCCTTTTGCAGAAACGGTCTGATTTCTTCCAAGCAGTCAACAATTCTTTAAATTGCGTTCCTGTGGTTTGATAGAGAATATTATAATACATTAGTAAGTGACTATACTCCGAGTTGATTTCATCCAACAAAGACTCAAAGTTCCGGTTATTTAAAGCCTGCGACGATATGGAATTTACTATTTTTGTGACTAGCTCCATTACATTATCGAGATATGTTAGACCACTTTTAGAACACAAGGCTTGTTGGTGAATAATGCAGTGGAGTTCAAGAATCGAATGTCCTATGTCTGTTTGAAATAAAATTATGAAACCATTTTTTTTTTTTTTTTTTTTTTTTTCAAATCAATTTCTTTCTCAGCAAGTGAATTTTCAACAGCCCTATAAATATCTGTGCCCTTTTTTAAATGGAAAGGGAGCATTCATGTTTGTTCATAATACTTCATCTTGAATTTGTTATTTTGAACTGAAATGTAAACAGTTTTGATCGATGCTGTGCCCAAAATATTGTATTGCATGCCAATGGTTCGCCTTCCCTGGCCCAGATTGTCCCCAAAATTATGGTGTATTTTTGTCTTAAGGGGACTGTTTTAGATTTGCCATAAGTGTTTTGTCTGCCTTTCTGTCAATATATGCTATTATTTTTTTGCAGACATATATCTATCTTCATTTATATTTGAACAATGTCATAGCAATAGTAAATGTCAGAATATAATGAGATTTTTTCACCTCCCACTCAATTGTCAGTAATTTAAAAAAAGTTCAAATCATGCCTTGGACATTGTATTATTTTTCGTTATCTCATCACATTTAACTTTAGAAATTTATCTACATCTGTATGCCACTGTATTCAAGCAAAATGCATTTTTACTAATGAATGGACTATACTAATAAAACAAAACAATTAGTGCAAAAGAATTCAGGATTGAATATATTATATTCTGAAGAAGAGTCGAAACTTATTTGAGGGTGCACAAAATGCAAGCCAAATAAATTTAGAAATTTCTTCAGTTGCAGGGTTACAGTACTAAGTTAAATGGCTTTTTATAAGCAATGTAAAATTATTTGATATATTAGTTTTAAAGATGAGCTTTTTATAACACTTTTACTGAAAGTACTAATTTTTGAAATTATTAATTATAAATGGCTGTTACAAATATGTGGCTTTTATTCGCATATTTCACTTTTATACCATGCTTCTACATTAAATAAATATAATAAAAATAAAACCTATATGTTTTCTCCACTTCTGTGTTATTAGGTACTATTAACTTGTACAATAAAAAATAGAAACTCCAAGTTACCTTTTTGTCTGAGTTTTCTTACTACCTTTCATGTTAGGTAAAGCCAGACAAGGAATTCTGCAACTGAAACTTAGAGCAGTTTTCTAGTTCTTTTTCCATCATGTGAAAATCTTTGGCTGCCATTTCTCCATGCCTTAATTAAATACCTCATTAGTTATTGTTAATTTTGAACTTCTGCCTAAATATAACAACGGACACTTTATGGTTTTGATAATAAGTTTCATTTGCTAGGAAAATTTGAGCTTTAATGAAGAACCATTATCAGATCAACAAAAAAAAAAGTATTCCTATGGATTTCAATTTTTAGTTTCCTGCTTTTGTAGAAAGATTATTTTGGCATACAATTCCAAAATATTTTATTTGAATTGTAACAAATAAAAAAATTCACAAACCCAAAATAATTTTCAAATTTATATCAATCAGAAAAAAAGTGCTTTATCACAGTAGTGGTCTACTTTTCAAGCAAGAGTTTTGCATGCATTATTTCAGATTCTTAAAAATATGCATCATTTGAAAATGACAAAAAATGCAATTTCTGTCTATTTGAAATCTTGTACACTTCAAAGAATTTAGTGTAATATTTTTATCAGTTTCTTTTTAATTAATGTTTTCTCTTATTAAATTGCTTGAAATCATCTTTAATTTGCAGTATTTCAGAAACCACAGAGGCTGTGAGTATTGCCCCTGCAACAGTAGAGCCAATAGCAAATGGGAAATTGAATGATATTTCAAACAATACTTTAGCCAATCCTTCTGAAGACAAAATAAGTGAACTGATTAAAACTATTGCTAAGGATGCAGCAACATGTGAATCACATGATCTCAAAGCAGGAGGTTCAAATCCATCCACAAGCATTGAAAATAATCCATTATCTGGTATGTTTTACATGGATAATTTGTTTAAAAATAAATTTATAAATTGAAGACCTGTCTGAATTTTAGTAACAGTTGTTTAAATAATTTTTTACTCTATTTTTAATATTTCCTTTCTTATAAGAATACAGTTGTGTTTAATTTCCTATCATCCATTTAGAGAAATAGTAAAAATAAATAGGAAATGTTTTAATCCAAGACATGACATGATTGAAACTTAATGGAATTCCAATTTTGCTTTTACATTAACAACATTAATTCATTATTTTTTCCAATTAAGTTCAGCCCAATTTTTTAGAGTTTTAATTTATTATTTTCTTGTGTATTCTTTTTGGTATATGAAGGCACTAAGAGAAAGAACTATATTATTCAAAATTTGAACTTGAGATTTTGATGAATCGCCATGATTTAGGCCACTATTTTTAATTGAATTATGTCTATTTTTTAATATATTTAAAACTCGATTATTTAAAGATAATCTACATGATTGAAATTTAGGTTGAAGTCTTGATGTTAAAATTTAACCACAAAGATAGCAAATTGTGGAAAAGATTCAAATTTGTAACCCATTATCCATGTGCAACTCAAATGTGCAATCCTATAATCATCTAAGAAATTTAATATATAATTTTATCACCAAAATTGCTTATCTATATTCAATTTTAATGCCTATACTTCTATTAGTTAACTATCTGTTGGCCTGTATCATGTATGTCTGACTTGTAAGTAAATATGGCTATTTATAAACACAATTCAGACAAATAAATTTGTTGTGTGATCTTGTTGACAAAATTGTAGATCTGCACCAAATTTTGAACTTAATGCATTGAAAAGAGGATATCCCAATTGTAATTTACATGTGTTTTTTGTTATTTTACAACACATAGAAAGATTGTATTTTACTTGAGGAAAGAATGGGAAGTCGAGGGAAGAATGTGCCAATAATTTCTTTATTTTTAACAGTTATAGTTTTTTTATATTAAGTTTATATTAAAATATATTTGCTGCTTGTTATTATTTTTTTTAAAGTTTAATATCACGTAGTTTTTCATATTTTTCAGGTTCCATAATGAAGAAATTTTGAATTTTGATTATATTCTCATACTTAATATTTTTAATTAATGTTTTATTTATATTCAGTTAGCATCCACATAGTGATTTTATATGTAGATTCTCTTTTAATATGTAAGAAATTTGTGCAATTTAATTTGTAAGCTACATTGTCTTTTTGATACAAAATGTTTGCCTAATTTAATGTTGTGGTTGATAAATAATTGTTTGAAGGATGAACTCAAAATTCAGTAGTGGAGTGGAATGCTTGTGATCATGAATCGCAGCTAAAGAACTGAAACTTAAGTTATTGGCAGATTAAGGGACAATGAAATTTCAGAAAGAAAACTGAGGCTCTCGGGAACACAGAATTGCACTAAAAAACAAACTCATTTTGTAGGTAGTCTAGTCCTTTAAAAATGTTTACCGAACTTAATGTCCATTTACATATCTCTGTTTCTGGTCACACAGAGATATAATAAATTGAATAGTTACAGAAAAACTGGATTATCCCTGAGAAAATCACCTTAGCTCCATGGCTACCTCATAAATTATATTGAAATAAATTAAAATTATCAGCTCATGGGCATTATTTGAACTAAATTGTTATTTTTTTCTAATATGAAAGTGGTCTTTAACCCAAATTATTGTGTTAATTATATATATATTCTTTCAACTAAAATCCATATAAAATTCTTGACTCTGGTTATTCAGCACAGGACCTTATTTATATTGATAAATAAATCAAATTAAATTTTTAAATTTTTTTATCAGAATCTGTAAATTTTACTTTTATACTTAGTATATTAATTGATATGTATTTTTTTTTGTTGTTGTTGAAAACTGTACGAAATTCATTGAAATGCCCAGTTGTATTGTATTGTTAAATTTGTTTCAAAGATAATTATTGTTTGCAATCGTGGTCTTAAGCTTCAATCCATATAATGCCTAGAAAAGTTTGCTTGTAAAATTTAAATTGGAAGTCACGTTTTTTCATTAGCTGTATCAATTTGATTTTTATCGGTGATTTTATTTATTTAACAAATCTGTTTTATGTATATTAAATAATAATAATGATTCACTCTTTTTCTTTCTTCTAACAGAATCTGAAATTCTTGCTTGCAAGCTGAAAGCCCTGGATTCCTCTCCTTCAACTTTGAGGAAAGGTGTATCAAAAGTTCCAGGATGCGCTTCAGCTGTGAAAGACATCAACATTCTGCCCAATAATAAAATGTTGCCAAGTAGTGGAGGTGCCAAACCAATACCTTTAGATCAAATGAAATGTAATATTCTAAAATCTAAAGTAAATGAAGAAAAATCGAAGAATAGTAAGTGTTTTCAATATGCATTAATTTCTTGAACTCTCTTAATTCATTTTATAATTAGCAAACTTCTTTATTACAAGGCAAATAAGTCCTTTAAAGATAGAATTTTCATGGTGAAATAGGCTTTAATTTTAGTGTCATGCTAATGCTTTAAACGAATATGTTATAGCATAAAATTAATGATTTATAAATATTTGCTTTATCAAAGAAATTGTTTTAATACAGGCAATTAAGGGACATTTCTTCATATTTTTATTTCTTCATAATTTCAGTTTTTTAAAACTAAAGATGTTGAAGGATATAGAAATATAATAAAAGTTAAAAAGTTGTTACTATAAAAAAAATAACAATAGTGAAAAGTAGCTTCAAATACTTGTACTTTATTAGTAATTCTTTGAATTTTTTTTTTTTTTTCAAAACATTAAAATTTTAATCTATCTCTAATCATCTCAAATAACATTATAAAGAATCATT
Organism: Argiope trifasciata; assembly: GCA_026543055.1. NCBI lineage: Eukaryota > Metazoa > Arthropoda > Arachnida > Araneae > Araneidae > Argiope > Argiope trifasciata. The sequence goes on along the minus strand of JAPMOQ010015486.1, from coordinate 2,273,113 downwards.
GATATTTACATTTTTAAATAATTATTATATATTTATTGACTTGGGATCTATCAAACAGTATAGAAAGATCAGAATGTGTAGCATACTATCTGTGAAATTATAGTTATAATTGCTGTTAAATTACTTATTAAATGATAGTAGTTATCAGAAATCATTGAAATCATATTAATGTATTTCAAGATTCATATATTCAGTTTTAGTCTGCATCCATTCAAATATATAAACTTGAAATTTTTAGTGGATTTTCTAAATATAATTAAAATTGTAACTGCCACTGCTGTATGTAGTAGTATTTTTTTTTTATCACAATGCTGCACAAATGACATATTTTATCACACACAAAAAAAAAAAACGAATGTGCTCTCCATAAGACCTCAGTTCTATATTTTTATATCGTTGAACATTCCATCAAAAGTATATAACTCTATATGCATATTGTGTTACAAAAATTCCAATATGTGTCATGTCTATCTGTCTTTTGCCTAATATTAGTTTTATTAACATAACTGTTGTTAACTGTAACCTGACTGATTTGTTTTGAACATGCTATGATTTAAATTTTTTTTGTGTGTGTGTGTATGTTCTGAAAAATAAAATGTAATGGATGCAAGAAAACGCCTGCTTATTTCACCTTGAATTTTCAGCTAACTTTTAACGGTCTATCAAGTTTTTTAAAAGCTATTCTCAGTAAGCACAGTTCATAGATGTGGTGGTAGCACAATAGAGTATTACTTTGTGAAATACAATATGGTTTTTAAATACAGCAGCTGATTTTATTTCATGTAGAAGGTATACATATAAAAACATAATGAAATTATTTTCTTTATTATTGAAATGAAATTATCATTGATTTCTTGATTTACTCTTACATTTCATATTATTGTAGATTCATACATTGATAATTTTCAGTTATACGTTTGAGCAAGTATTTATAGGTTGATTTAAAATTAAGATATTGAAACAGATGATTGAAAATAGACTGTCAACACACTGCATATAATTATCATTAGAAAAACTTTAAAAAAAATATATTATGGTCCAAAATGCTTATTTTAATCCTTCTGATTTACTAAAGAATTTATTTATACAAATAAAACCTTGCTAAAGAATAATTTGATATTACTTTTAATTAAGGATAACCTTAATGTTCTGTTTCTTATATTAAATTATCTGTGACAGCAAAAAACGTCTCGTAAGGTTCTTTTTTACTTTTTTTAATTCAATTTTCTTATTCAGAAAAATGTATTGATTTATTTATGCAATGTTGATATAATGCATGCATTTTAAGTAAATTTGATTCATTAGGTGAAAAGTCCCACCCATCTGATGTAGATGAGGAAGTGCCGTACAAAGCTACAAGTATGGAAAAACTGATTCCTGCCTCGAAAATAAGCACATGTGACTTGATGTGGTAAGTGAGGCGTTGCATACTCTACTTGGTGTTAATTTAAAGGGTTCTTTATATGTAGTGTGTAGCATATTGCATGAATGAGTATAATTTAATAAATATTTATACAATGTGATAAATAATCTTGTGCTAAGAACATACATTTGGTGTTTTCATAATTTTTTTTATATATGAAGAGTGAAGCTGTTAAAAAATTGCATATATATAAGATTGTATAGTTAAAATTTAGAAACATGTTTAAACTTGCATAAATATAATAATTTGTATCATATATGTTGTATGAGAATTTACTGCATATAAATGACAAACATATTTAAACATTTGCCTCAAAAAAATTTTTCAGGTCTGGAATTTATTTACGATATTTTTCTCCTGAATAATAGCTTCAGAACGTTGATTATTTGAAATTCTTAAAATACCTTTAAAAAGTTTTTTTCCGATTTTCTTTTTTTTTCAATATCACTAATTTAGTTTTCATGTTGCCCCCCCCCCTTTATTGCAATTGCTTTCTAATTTGTTCTTACTTTCCAACTCATGGTAGGAATATTTATTTCTAATGACATTCATATCAAAAGTACATTCTCATTGAATTTAATTGAAATTTTTCCTGGACTGTATTATATGGATCTTATGGTAAAAGTATCAAAAATGAAGGTAGTTTTATTCAATTAATTTCTAACCTTTCTTTTGCAGTTTTATTTTTTTCCCTTTACCTTTTTTAAAATACTGAAATATATAACAGTTAAAACCATTAAAAAAATTTTCAAAATGTCCACTTATAAGGTGATTTTATTCTTTTAATCTAGTAACTCCTGTGATACATGTAGTAAAGCAAAATTAAGCCCACCACAGATACTGCAAGATCTTACAGAAGCAATGGTAAGATATTACTTTTTTTTGTATTAGATAAACATACAATTCAATTCCTAGCTGATTTTACTAATCATATTACTATCCTTTACAAAGACAAATTTTTGGTACCCTTCCAGTCCTGTTAAATCAAATGCTTCTATTTTTTATTTCTTTTTATTAAGTAAATCTTATGAAAGAATTTTAGAAACTGAATCCCACAGTTAATTTGTTACAAAAAGTGAAACATATTTTTAGATATTGGAATATTTAATTTTATCACTTTTTTTAACAGAAAGATTCATCTCTGTCACAGCCTCTTACTAAAACTATTTTATTGGAAGAAAGCCACATATCACCATGGCATGTTTCCTCACCTTCAAAGGACACATTTACTCTCTTGACAACTGAACTGTAATTTGCATGATGAAGTACCTTTTATTTCATGCAACCTGTAAATGACCTCCAATGAATGAATATCCTTGGTGAATTTATAAACATTCCAAGAAACTGATGTTATTCATATGCATTTAAAGATTTATATTTTTCTACGACACATTCCTTATTCCAGGATAAACACATTTGAAAGATGGCAGTATTATTTTGGTATGATAAGTATGTGTTTTAACCTAGAATGAATAGACGTATTTATTTTATCCCACTATTTTATGCATACTATGAGTGATCTGTACAACAAGAAATATATTTATACATATGTATTTTAATAAATAGCATATTGGAAATTCCACTTTTGTTTCGTGTCATTTTATTCAAAAAGAAAACAGAACACAAATATGAAAATAAAACATTTAATAATGTAAATACATACAAAAATTGATTTATTTATGGAACCAAGATGAATGCGTAAAAGCTAAGATAAATACAATACTCTAAGACGTAATACTGCTACTAATACCTAATACAAATAATCACAAGCATGTATCGCATAAAAAGAAAAATCACAGTTTTTACTGCCTCACTGCATTTCTGTTAGGGTAAATTGAACCAAATTTCTTCTTCCCAAACTCGTTTACAATACAAACATGCTGAAATGGAGAAAAAGAACATTACTAGAATTCATATAATTTTAAATGGCAATAGTTAATTTATCACATGGCTTGGTACTTACATCTAAATCTCTAAAATATTCATTATAATCTATAGCATATCCGACCACAAATTTATCAGGTACTTCAAATCCACAATCTGTAAAAATAAATTTGGTTTGGTATTAATCATCATGGTGCTGAAAGGTGGAAAATTTAATTTTCATTAAAAAAATTTGAAAAGAACTTACAATCAGGACGATAAAAGTTTCCTTTGGTGCGCTTTACGAGCAAACTGAAAAAGAAACATGAAATAATGTTTGTGCGTACTACTAGCAGCAACTAAAAATATGAATTTGAAATATATTTGCATGATTTTGACAAATGTATTATCTTGGGATCTACCCATAAATAATCATGAAAAATAAGGTTATCAGAATACTTATATAAGAATTACATCACACAAGAAAAGTTATATACTATTCAGATTTAATAAGAAATCAAGATTGAGAATATTCATATAAATTAAAACCGTGTGCTCTTTAAAATTATCTATTATTAATCATATATCAGAAAGATTTTTTTCTTAGTAACAAGACATTTCAAAATAAATTTAAAGGGACTTTTCTAATTAAATTTATTTTTACATTATACATTTATTTACATTTTGATAGTGAAAATATGTGTTAACTATTTAAGCTATTGGATCTAAGACATAAAAGAAAACACAGTTGTTTCATTCATATTACAAAATAGTATTTACATTTAATAAAATGCATATAAAAAATATAAATCTAAGAATTTCTTAGGTTTAATTATAGAATTTTCCTTATGTAACAAAGATGAATATCAATTAATACTGTACAAATGAAGCCATTTTATACTTTGATGAATTGTTTTCGGCGGCATTGCTAGACCTTGTCTATTTGATCTGTAACACGATTAATTTAAATTATGTTCAGATAAGTCATATTTTTTTCAAATTTATATATACCTTGCTACTTTAGCTGACTTCACATGATAAGCTTTTAAAAGTCGTAACAGTTCTTTGATTGTACGGCCTGTGTCTATCACATCTTCAACAATGAGAACATTCTGCAAAGTAATATTAATAAATTATTTGACTTCAATTTTTAAAGTGAAACACTATGTTAGTTTTATATTATTTCAATCTACAATCCTGATTGTAAACAGTATGAGAATACATGAGATGGATATAAACTACATGAATGTACTTATTAGAATCGAACAATTAAAAATCTTAAGTTTACACCAATTAAAATTTTTCAAGTTATTATCAACTAAACAATATTAGATAAAAATTATTTCTATAAGAGAAGGAATATATTAATTTTTATGTAATAACTGTTAGTATAACAACATTTTAAAGCTATTTCCAGATAATAGTACAAATACAAAAGCAGTTAAAAAAATATTTATAAAAAGTATTAAAATGAAGCCAATTATGGTTGATGTAGTACATTTCAGATATAAATTATCAATATAATTTTGAAATGTAATAATGAAAAAGAAGGGCTTGACATGGTACTGTATAGTTAGATGCAATTAAAATTTGCACATATTATAAAAATGTGATGGATAAATTCATTTCCTTCAATGTATAAATTAATAAATTTTCAGTAAAATTATTCATTTAAGATATTTCTGTTTTGCACTTTTATATACTATCAAAAATTGAGACAAAACAACTTTATTATTTTTGCTTTGGAAATAAGAGTACTGATTCAGAAAGTGAAATAAAAAAAAATCAAATACAGAGCACTGTCAGCACCATAACAAAAGTTTTTTTAAAAAATTGATGAATTATAGTTTTTTTTTAAAAAATATTTTCTAATCAAAAATTTCTGAAAACCTAATACAAATTTTGACAACAATAATTACTTAAACAAATTTATTTAACAAGTAAAGTCAGGCATTAGGATAGAAGTAATTATGGATTTGAGACACACTATAGAGGAAAAAGAATGATATTCAACTTTATAAGATGGTCAAACATTGCATTTCAAAACTTCATGGATTAGATTAGAAAAATTTGTGTGTTTATATTATATATATATGGAGAGAGAAAGATAGGGAATATCAATTTTTATATGATTCATCATTAAAAAGGAAAAAATAATTACTCTTCCAGTGAAGACGCTCATATCATCTACCCCTATGACTTGGACATCACCACTGCTTGCATCATCCTGCTTGATAGGAAAAAAAAGGCATTTTAATTATCACTTCACGATATTAGAAGTACTTATATTTTTTAATGTAAAAATGCATTTTCTAAATAACTGAAGATGCTGGATTAATTTTTAATGAAAATATCCAAAAATACATTTATTGTCTTCTTTTAAAAATTACATTTGATATTATTGCTATGCAATAATAATTATTGCTATTAATAAAATTAATCTTAATATTCTTTTTTTTTTTACATAAGAAAAACGCAATCCGAACCATATTTATTTTAAGAAGACAAAAAGAATTTTCTATTTTACAATTGAAGGCAACTTTAAATCCATAATTGCCCATTTCATAAAAAAATATTCTGGTAAATGATTTTAAATAATTAATCAAAATCTGATCTTAAACTTTAATGAACAAAGTGCATTATATCAATGTATGTTGCTTATATATTTCATAAAATATATGATAAAAATATTTTAAAATTCTGACTTTTCTAAATCAGTTTACTACACAGCCACAATTGGATTCTATGCTTCACTAAAGTATATTTACCTTATAACTTTTTAAGCGAATGAAATCCACAGATATACGAATTGTATTACGTGTGGCATAATGGTTATATTTTTTTACTTGGTCTATCAGATCAGTAAAAAATTTATAACCTCCTTTCAGAACACAGAGTGCAAATATAGGTTCGTTTCCAATGTCTTCGGCAATGTCTTGAGCAAGCCTCTCGATCCTGAAACACAAGATGGGAAGGCATCTTTTAATATTAACCATAAACATACCTAATAAAAACTCTAAAAATACTTGTCATAATTCAAATGCCGTTTACTTAATTTTGCGACAGTGTTTTTTAGTTACAAGACTCAGATTAACCAATAAAGGGGATTTGATGAACCAAAAAGAAACTTCCACTTTTAAAAACATTATCCCATCTTTTTTTTTTTTTTTGTTAACAAGCATGATGACACCATCTCCATAAACTTGTACATTTTAGAAGACTTTATTTTATAACATAGCAGTTCCTTTGCAGAATAAAATATAACATCACTGTTATTTGAAAATTTAAAATGGTCAAATAACAATATGCAGCAAAACATATTCAAATTCTGATGATAGCAGGAACTACTAATGACATATGGCCTTTCATGATAACATAAAGCAATTGCATAATACAAATAAGAATATGAAAGCAGATAACTTTTACATTTGTTTTGCATCAATAAAACCTTATGGCAAATTATACAAAAAACCATATGATAAAACAACAATAATAATTAAAATACTAACTAAATGTGATGCAAATAAAAAAATTCCAATATCTCTAATCTAATTTATTCATTTTACTACTTTTTTTTTTTTTTTTCAATCTCTTAACAATGCAAAGTCACGGATGCAAAATTTTGTATTTCTATATTCATTTTCCTCAAAAAAACTTAGCAATTCATATCATAAATTTAATACTATGATACATTTTTCCAACTCAAAATGCTTCTCACATCATATTGTGAAAATCATTTTCTAATATATAAAATTTAATAACTGTCTGAATAAGTATCACTAATATATTAAAAAAAAAAGTTGAATATAATTTTAAGAAATAATTTGTAAACAAGTTATATATTTTTTTAAAAGCAATTTCTACTACTATATTTAAATACTAAATAAGTTTTGAAGTTGGTGCTTTGCATGGAAATAGCATTCCAATACAATATTTTTAATATATTCTATACATACATGGATTCACATTTGTACACAAGATTAACACTCATATATGTAGAATAGATTTATATCACTTTGTGTGCATACATATATATATATATATACATAACCATCTAATTTAAATCCAAACTAATTTCTAAAGTTTTATACTAAATTTACCTTTAGTAACTTCATTCTAAAAATATTCTCTTATTTCCTGATCCAATTCCGCTTTATCTAAAAAATTAATTCTAACAGAGCTTGGTCAACTTATTTAGTCAGCAATTTTTTCGCTGCTAGTGATTTGACCTAAACAAATAATTTTTTAAAAAGGTACCTGTGTTTCTCCTGCTTTGAGATAGACATGCAGAACTTTAACGAGATTGACTATGAAAATTTTAATGATATATTAGCACAGTAAACAATATTTTCCTTTTCAAAATATGGTATATAAGACGAAGAAAAATTAATTTCTGTCTTTTTCGCCACTTCTGCTTATCTCTGCTGTTTGTAAATATGCCAGCCTTTCAAATGCGAATAAAGCAAACTTAAAAATGAAAAGTCTTTTAAACTGCTCTATGTTTCGAAAATTTTAAATTTTTACATATTATTTAGTCGACAGGATTTGCACCTGTGCAGGGAAACCCCCCGAAACATATGGCAGGTTAGAAAACATTGAAGAAAACTTTCCATTTTTAAGTTTGCTTTATTTTTAAGTTTACCCTTCATAAATTAAAATCTTGTATGCTTTATTTTTATATATAATCAAAGATAAAATAACAATCACTTTCTTTTAGAAAAAGTTCTTAAACACATACAAATGAAGAAATTTTTCTTCTTCTGTTTAGATGTTGTGCATGGTTCTCAAAATAACAGATAAATATTTATACTTCAGATAAATATATAAAAAGTAATGTATATATTCTAGAAACAACAAACAATATCCATACAAACTGATAAAATTCTATCAAGAAAAGATATTTCATAGATATGAAAATAGGTATATAACATTGTACTTATATCTTTCAAAAAAAAAAAAAGTTTTTCTACAAGAATGAACATGATGCCGTCATAAATAAAACAACTAGCTTAATACATTTTTTTAGAAATATTGCTACATATCATGATATACGGATAATTTATATGGCCTGAAATTCACTGGATGAATTAGCTTTTGTATGTTATAAGCAAAACTGAGTTAACTAACATGTAAAAGGTACATTCATCTCAGTATAAATCTTATAAATAAAATCCATATAATTCAGTATTTACTTTCTTATTAACTTTTAACATTGTTTTCTTTAAACTTCTTAAATATAATAAACAGAATAAAATCCATATATAATACCATGATCACAGGAAATTAATAACTAATTAACAATATTTTGTAGTTATATATAAAAATTTTTAAATGTATTCCAGTTTCAGTGTAGTTTTAATATAATCCTATGACATAGCAATAACAAATACTCCTTGAAAAGTAGTATAGTTTTTTTTACCTCTATTTGTTATCATTGCCTTGACAGAAATGATGTCAAGAGAAAGACATCAATTTTCTTACCTTCATTTAATTTGATACTTAAAAAAAACAATAAGACCAAACTTATGTTTAGTCTCCAGAATGTCCTATTCTCCTCAATCTTCTTTTGTGTGTTTCTTTCATGTGTTACAAAATAATATGTTTAATTTATAATCTGAAGGATAGAGAAAAATCGTGCAAGATGTGCTAATATTATAATTATAATTTCAAACAAAACAGGAAATTAATTTATCCAGATTATTCAATAATCACCACCCTTTTCCTGTATAAATGTATTTTAAAAATATTCCTGCCTTAAAAGGCTTATTTATAAAATAACTATTAAAGCTATACACAGAGCTATACATAAAGCTATACATTTTGATACTTGAAAAGTTTGGCAATTTCGACTCGTAATTCACTCCTTGTTGAAATTAACAAAACAGTAGAGAAATATGATCAGAATTAAATGAAACATTAACTTCTCTGAATAAATTAAAAGGAATTCTAAAACACATACTTTTAAAATAATGAACACTGCTAAGCCTACAGTTCATAGAATAGAAAAATCATTTGTACTAATAAATAAAGCTTTTTTTTTTTTTTTTTTTCAAATTTTATATGTAATGATAAACTATATGTTGCAATTTGTGGTTTAAAATAAAACTTCTAAAAAGATTCTGGAATTAAATTATGGGTTAAATTACTCATACGGATAAAAAAAAAATTTACAAAAAATTTAAGGCTGAGTTAATAAAATATGATATTGCCCTTGAGAATTATACTTTTCCCACAATGAAAGAGTGTCTTTATCTTGCATTTTAACACAATTCTACTGCAGCAAAGTATTATTTCCACATCATTTAAGCATTATTTGCGAAGATATGGTACGACTTAATCTTATCTAGAACAGATTAGATTTGGGTTTCAAGCACATGTTAGTTTCCCATGCATGGAACAATCAAAAGCCATACCATATTTAAAAAACCATGAAAAATAGAATACCTGTCTTTTATCACTCCACCAGGAATTAAGACACATTCTAATGCTCCTTGATAATGCCTTGGTATACAAAAGAAATCTGGATGATATCCTTTATAATCATCAGCAACCTAAAATTGCAATATAATAAACACAAATTAGAATACTAAATAATAATATATATTAAACATTGCATATTACCTCATAATAAATGTAACTTATGTTCATACATATTTTGGTATTAAAAAATGAATAGCAGAAGTTAGATATATTTGTTTTAAAAATGATAACAAGTTATTTCTACTTATAACAATTTTGATTTTTTTTCTTTCCATTATTTATTCATTCTTTAAAATAAAAATGTTTATATATATATATATAGATAGATAGATAGATAAATATAGAATAAAAGTATAAAACCTTAAATTTAAAAGTATATTTAGATAAACATAATGAGAAATTCTTCCTTATGGAAGAAATTTTACATAAAAAATTCCTATAAATATACTGATTGATTAAAATAACAAAAATATTTATTTAGACTAGAATGACATTTTCTAAAATGTTTGAATTTCAAATTTAACAATAATTAATAAATTTCTTAAATTTTTCATTACATTTATTTTTATTCAAAGAAATCTTACTCTGAATAAAAATATTATTAGGATCAAAACAAAATTTCCATCTCATTTATTCATATTAATCAGTGAAATCAAAATTAATTTTTTCTTAGAATAAAAACATCCAAAATTGTTAATGCAATAATTTCAAAATTTGAATTCTTTATTCATAAAATAGAATATTCTTTAGTGATTAATACAATTTATACTAAGGTCTCCAATTACTTATAATCAAATAATTACCGTATCTTAAATTAATATAAAAATTCACTTCATGGTTCTTAAAGAGAACTTTTATTCCAAAAACCCATTTATTTATAGGAAAGAAAATAATTTTGAATCATGCATTCAAACAAAATTAATTAATATAATTATAATGACTTACACCAACTAAAATTTTCATTCTATATTTAGAAATAAACTATAATTCAAATATAGATTATATAATTACCAAGAATATTACAGCTAAAAAATATACATTAAATAATCAATAAAAATTTTGCATCACCTTTTTTAAATTTCATACATAGATAAGGCAATACTCATATATATTCAACGGACTCATTTGAATTCAACACAACTAACAAAACTTTATAATATTATAATAGAAAATCAACAATATATTTATCATAATCAACGAATCTATTACCGGATTATATGTGAAATATGCTTTTTAACTTTTTTTAAAAATTGCTTTCTCTATACTTTTGATTATCAGATAATTTAAGTATTGTTCATTTCATATTTTATTAGAACATGCAAAAATATTTCTAAAACATTTTTGAAAAAATTTTAAGATTAAATTTTTCATTCGAAAACAGCAGCCATATAAAGATGCTTTTTAATACTTTCACATTTATGAATGCAAAATATGAAAATACGAGAATCCAATAAAAAGAACGCTAATTTTTATATAATTCAAACACACAATGTTTACAAATGGGAAACATCAAATCAAAACCAAAACATGTTGTGGCGCAATGTTATCTCCAATTCTTTTTTTAGGATCAACAACAACAACACAAAAAATACGAAACGTAAGTTTGGAATATTGATTTTCAATGAATGGCAAAGAAAAAAGAATGCACAGCGATATTCCCTAAAAATAACTTATTTCTTTAAAATTCCATTTGAAAAACATAATTACGTTTTACAGCAGGAAATAATACTTACGATGATTCCAGGTGACGCAGGTTCCATAAGAAATAATTAAGAAAAAAATTCAACTATGACGGAATACAATCTCACCCAAGCGTATTGACAGGTGACTAGCACTGAGTTACGCAGCCAACTGTCAGCCACACGTTACCACAAATACTGTTAAATGCGAGCGTTCGGTGTGACGACTTTACTGGTTCAATTATTCGTACGCTGATAACATTACGTAAGCATAAAAATGCGTCAAAATCTACTCGTTACATCACAGTACAAAATTCTTGAGGGTGTGTAACGCAGCAGGAGTAAAAACTAACAGCGAGTTGTGGGATTGGCCGAAAAATCTCAAACCCAAACGCAGCAGTGGCGATAGCGATACGTTAAGATGTGATTGCCAGCCTGCGGCTTGGCGCAAATCGAAACTTAAATCAGCCAAGTAGGTTGCTATTAGCAACAAAGTTGTTTGGCTAAGTAAGTTCTTTATGCTCTGGTCTAGATATGTGGGGGAATTTTTCCGATAGTTATGTTTCAGTTTTGATGGGAACAAATAAAATGGCGGTGTTTTTTTGAGAAATTAACTCTACAGCTGGCTGTTAAAATATTTATTTTGTTGCGAAAAGTTTTAGTTTCTACATTAAATTTTGTCTAGAAGTAAACTGAAACTTTCCTTTGTTTTTATATCTACTATATTTTAACTTCAATTAAAAAGGAAAAAGTAATTATTATTTCCTTTAGGTTTACATTTGTATTCTTGTGACTTAAAATAATAAATACTTAATAATAAAATAAATAAAAACTTATAATAATACAGATTATAAACAAATATTTAAAAATCAAATACTAAATTTTTCCAAGAATTAAAAAGTATTTTAGAGAATAATTTTTTAAAAATCGTTTCATACAAAAGATTTTTTTATTTTATTTCTATTGCTTTCCAAGAAAAAAATTAATGTAACTAATCAAATTGAAAAATTTCCCCTATTATTACACAGGATGCTTAGAGGTGTGACAAGGATAAGCAATACTTGAAGAGAGGGAACAATATTATTAAAAATTCATGATGTTGAAGTTCCAGAGGAAGAGTTTTTTTTAAATGTCATTCATATATCTTTTTATAATTATTTTTATAATATTTTGAAATTACATAATACTTTAAATCATTAGCAATTTATTTTTTATTTTAGTAATTATTAGAATTATATTTTAAGAAATAATAGATATAATTGCAATATTATTATATTTATACTTAATTGGATTAATTTTTATTGATAATTAAAAATAAGAATCATGCAAAAAATATTCTAAGAAAATTTTTTAATATATATTTGATATTTGAGTAAGTGACAATTTACTTAGATCGTTCTAATTAATAAATTTTATCTGGAGAACTTAATTATACAAAAGAATGCAATTTGCTGTTTTTAGCAAAATTATTTTACTATTTTTATGCGCTTTTTTCACATTAATCCATGAATTATAAAACTTTAAAAGAGAAAGAACTTCATACTAAATAATGAAATGATAAAAATTAGAAATATATTTTGTGTTACATATTCAGACAAACATGAAAAATATATCTTTTCATTTTTGTTTTTTTGGTTACGCAAAGATGAAATTTCGAATTAGAGATTTCAACGAATCTCTATATTACATACTTCCTAAAGTTGAAAAAAAAAAAAAATTAGAAATTAGGCCCCTCTGTCTGTCGAAATGATAATTCAAAAATGCTTTGAATCATTATTTTCAGCTAAATGGGTATAAAATTTGGTTCATGAAATTTGCATTTTGTATATTTCAATCAAATCTGAAAAATAAAAAAGTAAAAAACTTTTCTGGGATTTGTCCAGCTACTCTAATACAATTGAATACGATTACAAAATGTGAAATGCTAGACAAATAAAATTTTGTAATTTCATTAAGCATTGTAATGATTCGGCTTCTCCCCCGCCAGACCATTGTGATTTCTTTTCCACACGTTCCATAATTGCCATTTCCAGACTGGTCACCTCAATGGCGACGTTTTATGGCAGTGTAATTGCTTACATATGGACAGGTGAAGAACTCTCCTTCTATCTGGACATCTTAAACGGACATCTGGCACTTTAGAGTGAGTCCAGATAAAGGACCACCAGTGCACTAATCGTGTCTGCGACACAGATGTGTATCCTGCATTGTTGACCACGAACATTCCTGCGGTCAACTGTTGACCAATGAAGTTTTTGCTGAACGACGATTGGAGAATAGGCAGCCCAAGTGCTTCAATGTGGATGAGAGGTGGAGTTGGAAGGAAGAGAGAAAAGAGAAGAAACGAGGAGGGTTTTTTTTGGTGAAGAGGTCAAGCGTTCGAGAGAAGATTCCACTCGAGGAATTCGGTGGATTCTTGGAGCTAACCCCGGTACCAGCATGAGACTTTGACGGCCGGTTAGCTGTTCTCATGAGTTTCTCCGAAATATTTCGAGGAACTATTCTTGTGGTGTTCCACATGGACCTTTCATTTAACCTAGATGACAAATTGTATTTTTTTTTTTTTGAAAATTAAAGCTGTAAATAAAGTAATTTGATTAAAATGCTACCCTTTATTTGATCGGACCAGATCGAGGCTTTACAGCATCTAAAATATAGATTTGAATCAAATTTAGAATTATATTCGTCAGTGAGTTGACTATAGCATAATAATTCAAAAGAGCAACGATTTAAGTAATTAAAATTTAGTGTGTGATCTTGTTACTAATATTGATTGTAGCTGTGTGTCAAATTTGATTTCAATCAATTGAACAAAATGTATTTAAAATACGCATTCGGTTTTCTGTTGCTAATGCATTAATTGAATGCCAGTTATTAGTTAACAAAGGTCACTCGCTTATATGTTGGTTCGTTACAATTTTCTGCTTGTGTTATACGATTAAAACACAAGTTCCTACTAAAAATTTTTTTTTAATTTTACAACAATTCTCATCCGTGGGACATTGAAAATAAAAATCTGAGCACTCGTGGCATTCACGACTTTGAGTAAGGTCCACATTATTATGAGAGCATTAGAGGGATAATACTTTTATTAGAAAGTATACGAAAGTAACTATTTTAAGTGACCATCTTCTCCTTATTTATTTTTCCGAATATGTAGATCGTAAACATTGTAAGCGTCAAGAAATTCGGATATTAATTTCTGACAAATCTGCACGTTTTAATCTTTCCCGAATATGGAATTATGTCTGAGCGATTGCAGGTCCAATATTAATCATCAATTTTTATCATTTTTCAGTATTCTCCCTCCCCATGCTTTTCCTTCCAGCTTCAGCTCACCTAACTGTTTAAATAATTCAGTGTTATAGGCAACAGGAGCGCTGAATGTTATGCTATGTTTGCGTACACTGTAATAAACATGCCTTCAGGTAAACGAATGACATGGACATGGCATCAAATTTGTAAATTTCTGTCAAATTTTGACCGAAACTCATTAAGAAAAAAATATATCTGAATATAAATTAAAACAATAACCACTAAACGTAAAGAACTAGATGAATAATATTTGATATCCAGATTTAATATCTAAAGTTTTGGTCTAAATCTGCAAAAAAGTTAATTGTCTGTTCATCTGTACATTTGCATTAGTGTAGAAATAATCATTCTAAAAACGTAATTCAAAACTCAGTTCAGTTTAAGCATCTAAAGTGTATCAAGTATAAAGTTCAAACATCGTATCAAATTTTGAATAAAACACTTTCAATTATTGGTTGTTTTCCTACTTGTACTTAACCATGTACGTTGTTTTCTTCGCTGAATCAGGACAGTGCTGATATTTGGAATTTGGAATACAAAAGTTTCTGTCTCAAGATCAATGATTTTTCATTATTGCAAAAGATGACATGCAATTTGAAATAGATTATTTATACATTTTTTTAATTTCATTATGATATTTTGGAACTTGTTTCTATAAGAAAGATTCATGTATTCACTAAACAGAAGAAGTAAAAGATAATTAAAATAGTACGACTTTAATGTCTATCACATATATTGCTTAAATTTACTTTGTAAAGAGAATCATGAATTTCTGTGTAGGAAATTTAGTTGAAATTAAATAGATTTAACATTCCCGGTGGATTAACCGGTCGCCAAGGACGGCTAATACTCCAAAAAATAGATGTCACTATTACTGCAAATAAATAATAATAATAATAATAATAGACATTTACTAAACTGCATATTCTTTCTACTAAAAAATAGAATTTTAATGCATATATCTTTTTCTAACAATTTAGAAAATAATGATTTAAAATTTTAAAAAATGGTGATATATATATAGAAATTATATTTAATTTAACAAAATTATGTGAGCATTGTTAAATTTCAGGATATGAATGTGTTTTTGATTCTATGAATGTTTCGTTCCCTTTCCGGAAGTCGTTATCTCATAACGGAGCAAAATTATGAGGTTCATTCCCTAAATAGCTCTTGCCGTTGTTTTAAAAAGTGACTAAATATAACTAAACCAAACCAGAGCTTTTCCGGAGGTTAATGTATACATATACGTAATAATAGGATCATCATTTGATGAAATATTTGACATCGGATATTATATAAGAAGGAAGATATAATAATTAATTTTTTTTCATTTGTTTAGGTAATTTTTTTAAATAACCAGCTGAAGTGGTTTGGCTAAAGCTTCTTTTTAGCTTAAGGCCTTATCACACGGCAAAATATCGCCGGCACTTTTCTTCAGCAAACGACAACGAAAGTGACGTCACCTCAAAGTTTCGCATGATTGGTTGAATTTCGTTTGCGGACAATATTTCCGACGGCATGTTCTAGCTGGTTAGAAAAAGTTGTCGATTATGAAACTTGCTTGACCGGTTCTTGAGGGTAGAAACGGAAAAGTGCTGACGAAATTTCACCGTGTGATAAAGCCTTTACAAGGAATTGGCGTACAACGGTTACGATATATTAACTTTGGCACGAATTTAGCATTTTTGTTGTCTATCGTGTATGTCATTAATAGTGCCCGAGAATCAAATTTGTGTTTTAAACGCATTTTTTTTATCCTTAGGCAAAACGTTGCATTTGTAACCAACAAATACCATACTAAATGTGATATATTTTTATTGCCTTTTTTAAACATCACGTTTACATATTTCTGAAGGTAAAAACAGACAGATGCTCAACCCTATCTTGGATTGGGTAAACCGTTCTGTCTAATTTTATTTATTCAATTCTCTTCGTTTTGTAGTTATCGGGTTAAATTATATTTGAATAGCTGGACAGACTTCCTGTTAAGGGATTTTGCTCAAAATTTGATAAAATCTACAAATTTTTGAATACCGTATACGAATTTTCAACAGTGAAGATCAAAACGGTTTTGAATTACCTTTGTTACACAGACAGACAGATGGACATTTTCCAAATTTGTGTCTTTGGAACTTCTTGGAGATCTAAAAAGTGAAGATTCACAAAATTTCGAGTTTGAGTTTTCTGAAGATTACTATACA
>JAPMOQ010015486.1:2229253-2251149 GCA_026543055.1 Argiope trifasciata | reverse complement strand
TGTG
Organism: Argiope trifasciata; assembly: GCA_026543055.1. Lineage (NCBI taxonomy): Eukaryota > Metazoa > Arthropoda > Arachnida > Araneae > Araneidae > Argiope > Argiope trifasciata. The sequence goes on along the minus strand of JAPMOQ010015486.1, from coordinate 2,251,145 downwards.
TGTGTGTGTGTGTGTGTGTGTGTGTGTGTGTGTGTGTGTGTGTTGGCGCTCTACAGGCCAGACTGTTTGACCTACAGCTACCAAATTTGGTACATGTATACCTTGGAGATCCGGAATGTGCACCTCGGAGCCCTTTTTTAGAATTGTTAATTAGAATTTGAATTAATTAAAATTTAAGCGAAATTTCGACGTTTTTTCCGCTATAACTTCCGAAAATATGATTGCATAAACATGATTTTTACATCCATTTAAAGATTAAAAAATTAGCCTTCTAATGGTATCAGTGTTTTAATGTAAAACTCAAGCTTCTATTTTTAACGAATTTTTAAAGAAATATTTTAACCATATTTTTTAGCACGTGACTGGATAAAATAAAAGAATGCCGGAAGTTCAAATAAAAAAATTATCATCGCAAAATAAATCAACAGAAATATAACTTTCAGCTCGTGACTGGAAAAAATAAAAGAAATATAAAATGTGATATTTTCTTTAAAAAATAAATGCAAAGCAAAGGTTTCTGCAATCGTTTGCAATACCTGTATCATTAATTTAATACTTTTTTCCCTTTGTCGCATTCTTTAAAAAAACATTTTTAATATTTTGGCAACATCATCGAAATTTTTTTTTAATATTTTGGAAGCATAACCGATGGTTAAAACTGACTGATTTATAAAATTAAAGAATATTATTAGGAAAAGGTGTACTTTTAGAGCTTTCCGTCCATCATCTTAAAGAAAATATTAATTTCAGGTCAATCAATGCCCGGAATTACTTCAAGGCTAATGAATATGTGATTTAATTGAAAATTTTAGAACGCTTTACTCATGGCGAACCAGCTGGTCGCCAAAGGCGGCTAGTGATAAATAAAGAACGGGAAAAAAGACACATTTTCACATGGAAAAAAAAACTTCCATTTCATTACTATATGAATTTTTTATGATATTCTAAGAAAGTTGGCATTCAAAAAAAAAAAAAAAAAGAGAACACGTCTGCAAAATCTTTTGCCAATTCAATAATTGCTATTTTTAGATCTTCTTCGCATAATTATCTATTTACGTTCTATTATATCACATCGAATAGTAGCAGATATCTCAAGGAAGCTGATAGGAAGAGAAGGGTGGCCTTTTCTTTTTTGTCCTCTAGATCACGCTATGGTCACGGAGACATTTTTCCACCAGGTTCACCAAACTCAGCGCTTCCGTGTGTCACGTGCACCTCAAGTGCGTGCGCTGAACGTGGAATTAGAGATAGAATTCCAATGCTACTAATACCCGACAAAGAGTTCTACTTGAATAGAGTGTTCTCCTTGGGGTCATATTATGAATAATATTTCTATGAGGTGATATTTTTAGAAAGCAAGTATCGGCAAAATGTCGTTAGCGATGTTACAAAATGGAAGGAATGGAATTCAGACAAAAATTTAGACATTTTCGTTTGAGATATTATTTATTTTGTTTTGGTTATAATGATTTTATCTTTTTATTTTATTTTGTTATTAACCACTTTTGAGAAGCAGTTGGTTCATCAGTATTAAAGATTTCTTAAAAATATCAATTAAATGTTTTATATAATTTCTCCTTACCGTCACTTTCAACAAAATATTTTTTAACAAGTTTTTATGGATATTTAACTCATCCTGCTTTAAAGCCTTACATCGTACTGTTGATGAGCTATGCATTTTTTTAAAATTTTTTTCTTTATATTTATGCATTAAGTAATATCACAGGAAAGAGCAGTGGTATTATAAAATGGGAGCACTTAATATTTATTTTTTGATTTCTTTATTTTTGAACTAAACCTTAATTGTAAACATTACAAAATATTGCAAATATAAAATAAGGTTAAAATATTATTTTTTAAATTTTTATCTTAATTTAGCTCTACTAACTTCATTCCAAAATGACTTCTTACTTTCTGATCAAATTCCACCTTTTTTTATTTAATTAATGCTACATGACCCCTGTAAAACTGCTTTAATCAGCAAGTTTCCACTCTCTGAGTGAAGGTATAAATATTTGTAATGTTTGCAAGATTCTTTTAAAGATATCCATATTAACCAATCATGCTTCCCTTTGGTAATATGTAATATCTAAATTGGTCTACCTACTTAAATTAATATAGTAATGACATCTTGTGCAATTTTATGAGATATGCTCTATAAATGCAAAACAAATATTATAAGGATATAGTATTCTGTTTGATTAACCATGCTTGCAAAATGGCGAAATTAATCCATTTATTGAGATTAAGGTTTCTAAAATTCCATTACTTGATATCTCATGGAAACTGTGACCGAGGAGGTAAATGATTCATCATGTTGTCTAATGCCACTTGCCCTGCCAAACCCGAATGAGCAAAGCTCTTTCGATTTAAGGCTGAAATGTGCGCCTTTCGTTGTTAACGAGCACCGTTGAGGTGAAAGTACGGCTTTGCTCGAACACACACGACACAATCCTTTTTAGAGGGTGGTCGAACCCATTCATCCCTCCGCAAGTCAGAATTTAGATCCGAATCAGAGACCGACTCATCCCTGATTCAGTGCCCCCAGAGGCATCGTTTTGTTATGGGAACTTGGGGGACTTAGCAGTCACGACATATTTAAAGCGCCCCAACTGCCATTAGCGAACACGGCGGTCTTTGGCCGAGACGAGGACAGAACTCGTGATCTTTCGGTTTCGAGACTGGCGCTCTACCAACCAGGCTACCGCTGCCCTATGATTCTTCATGATACGCCTAGGAGTTATGAACTTACATATAAAATAAAAATTGGACAAAACTGTAGGTTAGATGTTTTATTTAATGATTGTAATTAACGAACTCTCTCTGGATTCTTAATAGAAAAAATGCTCCTGAACTTTCCATCGAAAACGATAATTTTTTTCTTGAAGTAAATTAACAAAATTAATCACAGTTCTTTAGCTAGATGAAAAGTAAATAAAAGACAGCAGAAGAAATTATTCGATTTACAAGATGACTTTTCCTTGATTTGAAATTTCCTCGAATAAACTCAAAGGAAACAATTTTTGCTAGACAAAATACTTACCGTAGAATTCAATTCATTACATTTAATTACCATTTAGTTAATTATGTAAATAAAAATAAAAGTTGAATGTAAAGTTGAAAAATCCTTCATTGTAATTGAGGTTTGGAAAAATTCTTTATTCTGATTGAATTCTGAAATAAAAAAATCTTTTAAGAAGAAAAATTAAAAATTAGTTGTAAATATTTTAACACGAAAGATATCCTAAAAAACTCACAAACACAATGGAAGAATGATTATGCATCAAACAACAAAATAATAATTGGAAATTAATACGTTGGAATTTTTAGTTTAAATCTGAATAATTCTGAAAAGGTAAAAAAGAGCGAAAAGATTGTTGTAAATGAGCAAACTACATTATTACTACTGAGGAATTTATTGTTCTCGCTATAAGAGTGCATTGAAGAAATAATTAAATTAATTAATCCAAAAAACATTTTCATTTTAATTGTTTGCAATTTTTTTCTAAAATTCTTACAAAAAATATATTTTTATCCATTTTATTATGCGAATCTGTCGAATGACAGAAAATATCTGTTTTAATACAAAAGCTATGGTTCCGATACTTATTCGTTATATGATTTCCGTATTAACAATGCAACCTGTTTGTCTATTATGTTAACGTAGCAGTTTAATTACTCGTAACAGTGTGTTTTCGAGTGCACTCTACTGCTACTTGACAGGAGATAAATAAAAAAAAATATTGATAGAAGTTTGAAATTCTTTGTTTTGTGTGATTTTACGAAAAGTTTATAATACAGAAATGATCGGCAGGGGATAATTATCTTAATCGTGCATTTTAAATCGTTCTCTAGACATGATCGGTTCGGTTTTTTTCCATCTATTTTTAATAAAAACATGCTCTGAAGTGATTAAATTTTCTGAATTTCATCTAGGGATGTTCTAGATATTATTAGCGATACTCTTTTTAAATTTGCATTTGTATTTTAAATAAATAAAAATTAAACAATATTTAAAAGATGTTTTTTTATATAATTAGTAAAAATATTACAACTAAAAGTTATTTTCTAATCATTTTTAAAATCCAAAAAATTATCTTATCAATGATATCAATTTTTTGCAGTAAATATTCTTAATTCATTTTTAAAAATATTTCACGATTATTTTATAACAGTAAATTTCATTGTTAAAGTGAAACTCCTCTCGCTTTCATTAATGCGACTTGTGCTAGAACCTAATCTCTACATTGTCCCCAATTGCAGTTTTGAGTGGTATTTTTTTTCCTCATTTTTGATAATTGAGATATGAAAATTCGACTTATTTTTAAATGTTAAATAGATTTTAATGTAACACACCTACTTTTAATTTTTTTAAAAAATTACTTTAGTTACAATTAAGGTTTGGTTCAAAAATCAAGCAATGGTAACAACTTTTTAAAATAAGCCCATTTATAAACATTGCGACTCTTTTACAGCTATTCAATTGGATATATAAATATATAAACCAAAAATTAGGAAAAGGAAACACACAATATCTGAAAGGTGTAAGGTTTCTGAATTTATACGAGTTATATGTCTCGCAAGATTTGAAATTAAAAGAAAATTTTTGAGAGAACACTTAAGACCAATTTACAGAAGATAGTTAATTGGAATTTTGGGCCACCATTATCCATAACAAATCAACTGGTCGTTAAAGACGACTATTATTAATAAAATATCCTTGACAATCTAATTTTTTTGAAAATTCCATCCTTCTATGCTTAAATCTAACCGAGTTATGAAACTTTGAAAGTCACTATTTTAAACTGTTTCAATGACTACTTCGAAGACTACTCAATCTATTTCTACGAGGAGACCTTTAATTATTTTATAATAATAAAATTCATGGCTTTAAAGTTTGGTCAGTTTTAATCAAAGAAGGGATTTTTTTTCCTGTTAAACGTTACTTGTCAAATTTATTTTATATAAAAAAAAATGCTGTTAAAATGGTGAAGTGCATAAAAATGTATTGTGTGCCATCTGTGATCAGCACATTGATTAATCCATACAGCATAATATATAATTGTCTACGTCATTTGGAGTATTTGTCTTGCTAAAGATCATTGCTTGTCATTAGAAATTATTTAGTTTAGAAATTATTTATTATTATGTAATAGAATGGAAACCCTGTTTATAAACTAAACTCGTAATATTGAAAGAAATCAAAATATCAAACTATCTAATCTAACTGAACAGAAAAGTCATAATCTGTGTGCAACAAAAATTGAGAAGAGAAATACTTCAGAAGTTTAAACCATTATACGTAAGCTCAGTTTTTATTAAGAAAGTATTTGCTTACATGTTAATAAAACGAGGCAGTTCAGAAAAATAAGAAAAAAAAATCCTATTTAACAGCGAAAGCCAATCAGGCATTCTTTGAAGTCGGAGGAATTAATTTAAAAAAATGTAAATCTGGAAGATCCGGTCATTTAAGTTTGAAACATCGATATTCAAATTTTCTTTGTTGAATGAATACATATTAATTATTGCTCAACCATATTCTCTGATCATATCGGAGTATAAACAGAGGAGTTCATGTCTGCATGGAGCTTTAGAGGATTTTAAACATCCCTTTTTAAACGTGTTAGTAAATTGAAAGCTATGAAGGATATAATAAAAACGGAGTCTGTTCATGTTCAAGATATTCTTAAAACGCTACATGATCAGTGATTTTATTAGAATGCAGCAGGCAGGGCAAATGTCCTGAATACCATTACCAGGGGTTACATAATAGTTGGAATAAATTGTTTGATTTTAGCTGACTGTTTTAGCTGATTTTTTCCTGACTTAAGAAAAACTTTTTTAAAGATGAAGACTTTTCTCTTATTTATGTTTATTGGATTAGCTAAATTACTTCACAGATTCAAAGTACTCAAGTTCCGTTCACAATAGAAAAATAGTCTAAGTTAGAAGGTTTTTTTAATCATGTGAGAAGCTGATGTTTTAGTTTGAGGCTTTTTTAAAGCCTCAAAACGCATAGGCAACAAGTTGCTAGTCCCAAAATGCATAGACAACAAAATGGCTTTTTATCGTTTCTGAGACATCCATTTTTCGCTTTTAGGAGTATTAGAAGAACAGCAGCCTTTGGTGATCAGCTGGTTGGCCAATATTACTGCTGTTTAAAATTGTCACTTAAACACATTATGTAAACTTCATTGTCAACTAAATACTTTTTGTGACTTGTCCTTGTGAATTAAATACTATATGTAACTTGACTTTTAATAGCTACTTCATCAAAATATTTTTAAGGCTCAAATTTTGATAGTCAGATAATTCAGTCATGCCTTAAGGCCTTAAGCTCGTAATGTACTACATATCTCTCTAACTATCCGTCAATTCTCTCAAAATTTCAACTTTAAATTAAAGTGGAAATGAATAAACTGCAAATTGATATGAACACATTTCTTTTACCGAAACCAAGATTTTAAAAAATATATAAGAGAAAACCATTAAGTGTACTACTGAATAATTACAATAATTTATGTAATATTTCAAGAATTATTCAACAGAAATTACTTAGATTCATCATAAAATTCACGTTTTAGTTTTACTTTCAAAAGGATTAAAATTATGCGAATAATAATATTTTATTTTATTTTGGTCTATAAAGAAATTAAAAAATTAAGTCTAAATTTTATAATCTTTTAGTCATAAGGAATTATATTCTACGAAATATTCTTGAAAATTCAACTTTCAAATAAATAAATGAAGTTTTCTATCTTCTGCTATTAAATTTGATCAAATTATGAAGCTTTGAAAAGATATGTTTGGAACATTCAACATTTTCATTCTTAGGCCAGTCAATCTTCAGAAATCCTGAACGTTGATTGGGGTATCATCTTTGGAATGGTCGATGAAGTGATTTAAAATTATCCGTTTTCATTGAATAGTGATCTTTAAATATTCATAAATTAGTCCGTTTTAGAAACTGAGCTGATTGAAGTTATTCTCTTATTATTTAAAAGTTAAACATTCTTCATTTTTTAAAGCATTTATAGATTCATGTTGCATACTATGTAGTTTTTTATTTCATTTAAATCCTCTTTATAGGTGTATTTCTATAATTACAGTTTTACAAATTACTTTGAATTTGAATTACTTTACTTTGAATTACGACTTTGAATTTGAGATAATAATATTGTAAAAGTCACAAAAAATATTCTTTACATTTTCTTTTTAGAAAAAACATATTTCATTTCATGCAGACACGTGCTGAAAATTACATGTTTCTATGTTAAGTTTACGATAATTATTTTTTTTAAATTGAGTTTTTGTCAATCTGATGGCAACATATTGATGCATGATAACTTTTTCCCTTTCACTCGTAACGTGCTCGTGCAGATTAAATTTTATTGTTTAGCCCCAAATATATTGATGCAAAATATAGCTAAAATAATTTTTTTTAAATGTGTTAAAAATAGAAACTCAAGTTATATGTTAGTTAAAAGTTATATGTTAAAATACTGGTACCATCAGAGAGCTAATTTTTTCAATCTTTAATTTGATGTAGAAATCATATTTATGCGATGTTTTTGGAAGTTATAGTGGAAAAACTTCGAAATTTCGCTTAACTTTTGATTAATTCGAATTCTAGTTAAAAATTAGAAAAAAAGGGCTCAGAAGTGCACATTCTCGACTTCCAAGGTATACATGTACTAAATTTGATAACTGTAGGTCAAAGGGTACGGCCTGATGAGCTCCAACATATGCGCACACATTGAGCTTTATTATAAGTATAGATAATGCAGAAGGCTGTCACATTGGGTGACTTATCACCAACTAAAGTCACGACTTGATTTTTAAATTATTCTTTCTCTGAATTTTTACGAATTCTCTTAATTAATTTAAGTCATTAATCAGTTTAAACCGGTTTGAAACACACACGAAACTATCAGATTACACAAACGTCGATATTTAGAAAAACGGTTTTACACAATTTGTAATAACAAAACGTACACAATTACGTTATTTTTTTCACCGTATTTAAATCGAATAGCCCTTAATTTTGCTCTTTGGCCTTAATTTTCAGGGGATTTTCGGATCACGAGGGGTTAATATTGTTGGACATTGTCCGATTCTTTACAGAAAATATCCCTTATTTTGAATCCTTGTATGAGGGTGACCCTTGAAAAAGTCTTTAGGCTGGATTCTTTTTCTATTTGTTGTAATTTTGATTCTATTGTATTCCTTTTAACTTGGTTTATATTACTAATTTATTCAGATTAATCTGTATTTTGGTAGAAGCAGCACTGGCGTTCTCTAAATACAATAATAGTTTTTTTTTTTTAATTTAATCTAGTTCGAATCCGAAATAATTTTTGGTTTCGATTCTAATTTTTTGTTCCGTTTCCGTTATTAGTTTCATTTCGTTTCCTAAATTACTCTAATTTAGTTTTGTTTCATAAATAGGTTTTATTTCCTTTGGCTTTCAGGTTTGTTTACTTTTTGTAGTTTAATTCCGAATTAAATTTTAATTTCGATTTCAGCATATTATGTTTCGTTTCCAAAAATTTTTTTAGTTTCTATTTCCAAAATAATTTATTTTTTGAAGAATTCTGGAAATTGGTTTTAATTATTTACATTTGAATGGTGACATTTTGAATGGTTTAATACAGTAAAGGCTCCTTATTCGAGCTTCCTTCTTTCGCGTTTTCACTATTCGCGGAATAAAAAAATGAGACCCAATTCCCATATTCGCGGATAAAAATTTCTTTATTCGCGGATCTAATAAATATATACATAATAATAAAAGGATTCCAATAGGTATCCAACCCAGTATCTTTTGTAAATGCCTTGAAATGGGCTGATAAAAAAAGCAAAATAGATCTTATTACAACTTTGCCTAAAGTATGTAGTTAAATGATATCGCCGAGGACTTTGACATAAGCCGCCTTCGCCGCCATCGGTGGTTTTGAGAATGTAAACAAACAGAATGATAGCAACCTTATTACTCAATGAATAAAGTATATTTGTAGAATTAACGACTAAGAAATAAGGTAGAATTAAAGATTAAGAAATGAAAATTTACTCACCTCATTCCGAAGATTTATTTGCATCTGATGCAAAGAAGGCAGATCTCAAAGACTATTTTAACCTCTTTAATGTTACGATTAAAGGCTGGAGCAAATTATATGAACACAGAATGGACGACTCAATTGCATTCAACAATCCACCAGAAACATGAATAAGAAAAATGAATAGACAGGGAATAATAATAATGCGATTGCTGCGTATCAGTCTGAATTGAAGGAACTTTTTAAAACTACCAAGCAAGAGAAAATTACAAAATTCTTCAGACCATTACCTAAGCCTTAAGATAATTAATCAAAATGTTCAAAAACATCAATTAAATTGATTTTTTTTATATATTTGGTTTTTTTTTTTTAAATTTTGTCACCTAAGAACATATCCTCAATAATCCGATATAAATTACCATTCCGTATTCAGGGTTTCTGTATTCGTGGCATATTTATGGAACATATACCCCGTGAATAAAGAGCTTTTATTGTAATTTGTTTTTGAGACAAGCTCACCTGTTCGTGATACATTTGATCAAAACTGGAGGGAGAGGGGAAGATTGGGAAAGGAAATAAGCGAAACAAACTTTTGAACTTTAACGATCGGAAGCAGCTAATGTGTATATTACCTATTTAAAATGCACTAAAGTCTTATACAGAACTTTAACAAAGAAAATAAGTTAATCTGTAAGTTAACTAGATAATCAGAACATTAACAACTTTCGAGCTATAACTGTTACAGATACATTAAAATAAAAGCAGTGTGTATTATCCCAGCTACCCTTCACTGATTCCAGTCATATTTTTAATTCCACCATTGAATATTGAAAAACAAATTCAGACTTAGAACCTGGATATTTTGGATTGAAAGGTTTGAACTATGGCAGCTTTTCTCATCCTTTCTATTAAAAAGCCGCGTTCTGGAGAAAAATCCCTTTTTATTCGGCAAATTAATTTATATTTGTCGAAGTTTTTTATTCGGACAGATGAAAAGATTCTAGATAGTGCGAGAGAACAATTTTTCTTCCAGATAAAAAGGAATGTCCCGTTCGCGCGTGTTACTCCACGACGCACGCTATCAGCTGTGTGCGTTGCCGAAGCATTGTTCGAGTATTTGCTCACTATTTCATTGATAACGTTAAAGCAGGTGTTTCGCGAATAAAAGCTGAATTAAGCAAAGGAATGCGTAACAGGATGTCGCATCGTATTCTCGAGTGATGTCTGGCGAATTTCTTTCTGTTGATTCGAAATAAATGTTAGGAATTGGGAAATTAAATTCTGATCCGTCTTAATGTAACACAAAACCTAAATTTGTGACCGACAAAATTTTAATTATGTCAGGGTAGACTATTATAATCAATAAATCATGCCAATTGAGTTAAAAATACATTTTATGACATTAAAGGACATGATTCACACGGGGACAAAACTATTTAGGACAATGACATTGAACATATATGCATTAAAATAATACTCGGGAAATACATAAAATAATACTACATCATGCTTTACACACTCGCTTCCAAAACATGCATTGATTATTCATGGCAACGGCCGATAGAGGATCGAGGAAAAGAGTTACGAATACAAATTTCACCAATTTTTAATTTAAAACAAAGATACTTTGTTTAAAAAATTATTATTAAACAATTTAAAAATTAATAACATAAAAAATAATATTGCCTTGAAGAGTTAATAGGTTTTTTTTAAATCAAAATTCTAGAGGTGAAAAAGAAACAAACTAGCGGTAGTGGTTACTCGGAAATTGTATTATACATTCTCTAATCTCAAAATGTAAGCCTCGTCCCGATTTCAGCATAAAATTACAGACATTATACAAAGCTGAGAGCATTTTGAGAGTTTTTTTGAGAATCCCATGCATGTGCAGTGCATTTTCAGAATCCCAGGGTTGAAAGTTTTGTGCTTTATCGTATAACAAGGAAAGCTTGAGCTTATATCTATATACTTATAATAAAGCTCAATGTGTGTGTGTGTGTTGGCGCTCTATAGCTATAGCTACCAGATTTGGTACATTTATACCTTGGAGGTTGGGAATGTGCACCTAGAAGCCCTTTTTACGAATTTTTAATTATAATTTAAATTAATTAAAATTTAAGCGAAATTTCGACGTTTTTCAGCTATAACTTCTGAAAATATTATTGCACAAACATGATTTTTACATCAATTTAAAGATTAAAAAAAAAATGGCTTTCTAATGGTATCAGTGTTTCAATGTATAAGTTAAGCCTCTATTTTTAACGAATTTTTAAAAAAATATTTTGACCTTGTTTTTTTGAGCACGTGACTGGATAAAATAAAAGAAAACAATGATGAAAGTTCAAATAATTAAAAAGAACAATGATCATCCCAAATTAAATATAAAGAAATGCAACTATTAGACGTGACTGGATAAAATAAAAGAAACATAAAATGTGATATTTTCTTTAAAAAATAAATGCAAAGCAAAGGTTTCTATAATCGTTTGCAATATCTAAATCATTTATTCAACAAATCTTCTTTATTTATGGTAAATCTGATTGAATTTAGACAGGATATGCATTGAAACCCCGACTTAATGGCATATTTATGTAATCGTTCGCAATATCTGTATCATTTTTTCCCTTTTTCGCTTTCTTTAAAAAACATATTTAATATTTTGACAACATCACGGAAAAAAACAAATTTAATTTCAGGCCAGTCAATGCCCGGAATTACTTCAAGGCTAATGAATATGTGACTTAATTGAAAATTTTAGAACGCATTACTCATGGCGAGCCAGCTGGTCTCCAAAGGCGACTAGTATATAAATAATCGCATGTAATTGGCAAATAATAATTGCCACAGACATTATTAGTGTAGAGAATAATATACAAGTACAAAAAGAAGCTCAAATATATATTTTGAGTGCCTTTATCCGACTGATTGGTACCAGAGTTCAACATGGAATTATAACTGTAAGCACAAAATGATTAGTAATTCCATTTATTTAAGATGTAGTGTTTTTTAAACTATAACGCTTAAGTGCATTTCGAAAGTACAAACTGATGGGAACTCAATCAACCATTTGATAAATGTCTTCAAAAAGTGATATGTATTATCTAAACTTTAGATACTAAATCTGTCTACTAAATTTTATCTGTCCAGCTCTTTTCATTTGTTAGAGATACTGCTAATTTGTATTTGGATGAGCAGACAGACATATTTCCTGTAATTGGATTTCTTTCAAAATTTAGTAGATATCTACAAATTTATATTACATACCTTATAAATTAAATTTGATACAAATAGCTTAAAGTGTTTTTGATTTATCTTCTTCTCAGGCAAACATTATTCCAAAAATGAGTTTTTTAGGATTTAACGTGGTGATTCATCAAAATCTCGAAACATTCTTATAACTTCGTACACGAGAAAGTCAAGTACATAAAAACTTTATTTCTAGAATCTTTAAGTATGTGCAAAATATATTACTTCATTACTTGTTATGTAGGAATAATCTTATTTTTTCTCGGAAGATATCTTTTACTTATCAGAATTAAATTTATGAATATTCATAACTTAAAGTTCTGCAAAGATTTTATTGTAAGGCATAAAATTAATTATTATTGATATGTTGTGAAATACTCAATATATTTTGTCGCTTTGGGAAACATTGGAACATAAACGTATTTCAGAATATTTTTTATTGACTTTCATTTCGTTTTCAATGTTCTATATGTAGTAAAATTTTCAAAAAATATTCTGAAGATCTTAATTTTTAAAAAAATATATTTTTTAATGTTTCCTAAAATAACATTAAAATATATTTTAACGTTCACAGATAATGTTAAATATTTTAAAATAAATACTTATAAATGTTTAATGATTATCCTTTTTATACTAATAACTTCCTATATTGTTTTTATACTGATATTTTCTATTTTTTTAAATGTTTATTCTAGTGATTTATAGCTCTGTATTTTATTCTTTATTTTATGCATTAGATTTTATACGTGTTAATTTTGCTATGAGGCATCGTAACTGGATTTTTATGAATTAAGAATATTCTCAAATAAATAAATATATTTAATAAAGGTTGGAATATTTTTTTCTACATTATTCACCGTGACTCCATTTTCTTGTCGTATTGTATATGGCTCACAGCTTTCGTTTTGTCACATTTTATACAACTTTGAATAATGAATTTATCTCTTTTTTTTAATACATTAATAAAAGCTTGTTTTGAAATTCATTCTGTTAATTATTACCTCCTTTTCTGTTTATGTTAACGTACTTCATATTTTAATAGAATCTAATATTCTCCACTAGATGGTGTCTATCATTTTAATTCAAAATTAAATTCTGGATATTGGTATTTTAAATTTGACATTAATAATTTATCATAGTACGGTATTTAAGGGTTCAATAAACTCATAAAAAGTTGATTAAAAATTGATAAAAAAATTCCAGTATTACAATCACGACATTTATTAATTTGAAAAGTTACATTCAATAAAAGTTCAAATATTCTTTTCAAAAATAGATGGAAAAATTTCCAGATTAAAAGAAAAAAGAACATGCAGATATCGTTTGCCATAAATTAGTTCTTTAAAGGTTACAAAAAAAAATCAAATTCTTTTTAATGACTATCAGAAAATCCGTTTTAATTGAATGAGAAAAATGTAAATATTTCAATCTTTTATTAAATAAACTTTTTTCGAATTATTTTTCTTCAAATGAATTTTTTTATTATTAAATAAGCCTTATACCACATGGATAACAGCTTATCTTCTGTGGAGGTATTTTATGGAACGTCACAATCACGTGATAAAAATGAATCGACTAAACACCTTGTATAAAATTGTATCTTGTTTTATACTGTGCTATTATAATGATGATAATACAGTTAAAGCTCTTTATTCTAGGGGTATATGTTCCATAAATATGCCGTGAATACAGAAACCGTGAATACGGAATGGTAATTTATACGGGATTATAGGGGATACGTTCCTAGGTGACAAAATAAAAGAAACCAAATGTATAAAAAATCATTTTAATTGAAGTTTTTGAGAATTTTGATTAATTATCTTAAGGCTTAGGCAATGGTTTGAAGAATTTTGTAATCTTCTCTTGCTTGGCAGTTTTCAAAAGTTCCTTCAATTCAGACTGATACACAGCAGTCGCATTAGCAATTTGTCTCTTAAAAATAAGACTTTTTTCGATAGACGGATCAATGTTCATAAAGAAATCGCAAAGCTCTTTTGCCATTCTGAAACCTTCACTAAGAGTTTTCATATTAAATGTGACGTTTCCAGTGCTTATTTAAGCCTCTTCTTCACATCTCGACATTTCCTCCAAGTCAGTTTCAGTCAAACCTTCATCTTGCGATTCAAGCAATTCCTGAATGTCACTTGATTCTATCGGTTCGAACCCATCTCGTCCTATTCCATTCCCGATTTCGGTTATATTCGCAGCCAAAGACTTTAGTTTTTCATTATTATTATTATTTCCTGTCTATTCATTTTTCTTATTCATGTTTCCTGTGGATTATTGTATTCAATCGAGTCGTCAATTCTGTGTTCGTATAATTTGCTCCAGTCTTTAATCATTACATTTCGAGATCTGTCTTCTTTGCGTTAAATTCAAATTAATCTTCGGAATGAGGTGAGTAAATTTTCATTTCTTAATCGTTAGTTTTACCTTATTTCTTAGTCGGTAATTCTACAAATATACTTTATTCATTTTGTAATAAGGTTGCTTTCATTCTGTTTTTTACATTCTCAAAAACACCGATCGCGGCGAATGCGGCTTATTTCAAAGTCCTCGGAGATATCATTTAACAACATACTTTAGGCAAAATTATAATAAGATCTATTGTATTTTTTTATTAGTTCATTGGACGGCATTTACAAAGGATAATAAAATTGGAATTAATCCTATTTTAATTCTTTTAATTTTATGTATGTATTTATAACATCCGCGAATAAAGAAATTTTTAGCCTCGAATATAGGAATTGGTTCACATTTTTTTAATCCGCGAATAGTGAAAACGCGAATGAAGGAAGCGCGAATAAGGAGCTTTTTCTGTATTTTGTCTAGTACGTAACACGTCACAGGGTTCAGAACACCGCCATTATTTTTTGATAACCCTTTACTTCTTTTTCAAAGGCTGTTAACTTAGATTGATATTCATCACTTGCTTTTGAGTGTAGATTTCAATAAATTATGATTATTGATAATTATTTGGAGGAGAAAGAATGTATTCTAGTTATCTTGAAATTTTATCAAGAGTTCTGCCTTCATTTCTCAGTTTGATGATAATCTTCCATTCCACAAGAGTAACCTTTTTTTCTTTTTAAATCCATTTTAATCCAGCTTGCCTTTTAAACCCCTCCGAAATGCAATATTTCAAGTTTATTAGTTGCACTAAAAAATCGTTTACAAGAAAATTGAAATTTAATTTGTGGATAATTTTATTATCGTATTTATACCCAAACTTTGTTGTAGTTATTTTTGTAACTTTTTAGATTTGGTTAATAAAAAAAAAGTCTTTGTTATATTTTCGAAATTATTATCAAAATACAATGTACGGGATATAATAAATAAAAATGAAATTAATGCCATTATAATAGTTTTTTTTATTCTTGAATATTTGTATGTAGCCTGGTAAGTTTATATGTTTTCATTTTATTTATAAAAAAAGCAGATTTTTAATTCCTTATCTTTTTTTCTTCTTTACTATTATATTAGCCTCCCCCGGGGGGGTGCTCCTCGAAATGACGACGAGATGCTTCCTGCATGTTAAATGGATCTTGCCAACCTTGAGGGTATACGAAAACCACAACAAATCCTTTCAATATTGTTACGTTCAGCGGTGGCGGGGTGGTCGGCTGTATGCAAGAAGAAGGGTATACGAAAAGGTAAGGGTCTGGCTCCTCTCATCAATGGTAGTTGTAACCGTGGTATGTGATGGCCCTTAGGACTCAATCACAATTCCACCAGTGTTGCTGTTGAAATTGTTACGTTCAGTGGAAGCGGGATGGTCGGCTATATACAAGAAGCTATGTTGCTGTTGTGGCTGTTCGGCCATTCAGTATTATTTATCTATATGCTTTCCGGGTGGATCGGAAGTCAGTAATATGAACTACTATTATATTGGATTCGTGAATTTGCAGTTTTACTGATGTAACGATGAATGCATTGAATTCTTACGTTGTGTGCGAAGTAAATGTAAACTATTTTTATATTGAACTGTAACATTTTAGAAAGATTTAATATTAGATTATAATAATATTAGATTATAATAATATTAGATTATAATAATATTAGATTATAATAATATTAGATTATAAGTGTAACGAATTGATCCAGTATCTGCCATCTCAGCCGATAGAGGACGCCCCTATATTGATTGTGATTAACATTATGGTGACGTCACTTGGAATTCGGCTGCAGTGTGGATCGCGAGTCGGCAAGACGTCGGCGAGTTTCGAGGGTATGTGGTGTACTGGGTTAAGCTGCTGAAGCGAAAGGCATTGAAGCCTGATGTTAGGGTGCATATTGATTAGATGATAATTATGAAAATGAAGTTAAAGTAGTGTAATGTGTGAATTTCTTCTTGTTTTATGTTTGTGTATATTGTCCAACTGGGATGTTATAAATAAATAAAAAATTTTAAAGGCAAATTTGGCCAAATTGCTCTTATCAAAATTGATGACATCACATAAGTTTGAGAATTCGATGCACATATGCCATACTGACAAGAAGGTAAAAGAGTAATTTTTATAGAATTTTATTACAATTACTCTAAGCCCGGGTACAAATATATGTAAATGTATATACTTTTGTGCAAAACAGCAGGCAATATAATAAATAAGTTTTGGTTTGATATATTCGGAGGAAATCTGAAAACTTTAATTATCGTTTGAAAAGTCTTGTAGAGTATAAATTGTTACATGTGTACATAAAAGTTTTTAGGAAAATGAAATATATTAGTGATTTTTTAAGATAATATTTCAAGATAAACTAAGTAGCAAAACATTTGAAATAACTTGCTACAGCTTGAAAATGCTAATAAATTTAAATGCTCAAATACAATATGTCTTAATTAGAGCGTTATATTTTATCTCATAATCGGTGTGTTTGTGTGTATCGAACTATCTCTTTTCCTATTTATGTATAAAGTTAAATCGTTTTACTAAACTACAATACTATACAAAAAAATTCATATAACGCACAAATACCTTGAGTATTTGTTGGATTATATTTGAAATAGCAAGATGGCAGAATACAAAAGATATCTTCTAATCAGATAGTAGAGTAAACAAAACAGTTAAGGGTTAAATGTTCAAATACTAAACGATATAGTTCAGTACTAATTTATCGTTTTAATGTTTGTATCTGCTAATCAAGATGTTGATTAACATTACTTAGAAAACTTAATTTAGTGTAATAAAAAATACGAGTAAACCTTTATAAAAAAGGCAAAGCAGCTACTTTACACTATGTTCGTGTAATTTCTAAACTGACATCATAGTTTAATATTTCAAGATCATGACACAAATCAAAGCCAACCACTTGCTGCTCAATTCCAACTTGTCTCTTCCTTGAGAAACTACCGACTTTTAATTTATCCTTTAAAATTTAAACAATTTTTCTAGGAAATTTCTGATTTTAATACGAAATCAATATTTTTAGAATCATCCTTTGGATTATGAAGTCAGATAGCTGATATGGAATAACGATAATAATTAATTGAAAAGGGATTTAATAAATAAATTCAATAATTTGTAATACAGTATTCAAACATAGAATATTTATTCATATTTAAAGAGTAAAGCAACTTTTGAGACACCAATACAATTACGAATATAATATAACTTTATTTATTTTACTCGGTGTCGTTTCTTTTTTTTTAAATTTCTTTTTTCCTTTGGACCCAATTTTTCAATCTTTTTGCAAGATGATGGTTTAAGCATGTTTATATGCGTTTTAAACTACAACACTATAAGTCAAAGACCAGTAAAATCCAAGCCAATTTTCTAGTTCATCCATCCTATAACTATATCACTAACACGGATATTAATTATTTAAAAGCAATGATTGAAGACAGGAATACAACAAAATTAAAAATTCAGAAATACCTGGAAATTTGCGTCTTTTTGCCTACACCCAACTTTTAAAATGGAGAAATCGAGCATCTATTAATTAATTTACCATTTTAGACTAAAAAAATGGAATCAAATAGGAATTAAATCTAGTTAGAGAAATTTTTATAGTTGCAATTATAAAATTATACTCGCCTTGAATCGAATGGCGTCTGAAATAGTCTCTTTCTTTCATGGTATACTCGCTTCTCAACTGCTCTAGTGTGATAAGTGATCTGACCATTGTTTAGGAAGGAAGACCTAACCATTAAGGAGGTTAAAAACGAGGCCAATTATTACCGCAGTAGGAGGTCACGCCTACCTTAGGATCATCACGTGATTCCAAAGGACTATGGCGATTTGTTTTATTATTTGCCATTGTTCTATTGAAGTCAAGTGATTTTCCTGAGGTAGGCGTGACCTTCTATTGCGAGCAATAGTTGCCCTCGTGCTAGCGCTGCTTTAGAAATGATTGATACTACATGAAATTTTGATATTGTTTTGGTTAGCTATGCAAAAATGAGGTATATAAAAATGATAGACTCGGTGTTTGGATGGTCAACCTCATTTAATCTTCAGGCAAGTAATACCATAACAACTATAAAAAAAGTATTTGAATAATATCATCTACTTCGATATTTTGCCTCAGTTATAGACGCCTTGAGGATGCGTGGATTTTTAAAACAATACAGGTTTCATATCCAGCTGTTTCTGCCCTTTATCACATGCATCACAGAATATCCACCTTAATTGCTAACCATATCAACGAAGCCTTTCTTTCTTTCTGGAGAATCATTGTTAAAATCAAGCCACTTATATATCTCATCAATATATCTTATAAAGAACTGAAATACCACTTTGAAATCATATCCATACCAGTATCAGTAACCAGTCTTAAAGTAAAGCGAACAGTTTGGAAATCTCTTTTAATCATATAAAAAAATGTTCAATGGAATGTCCAGTAGCCCAATATATTCACTATTCTTCTTTTCAATATTTAGGGAAAAAAGTTTTTTTTTTCTGTCAAAGCTAAAGATAAAATCTTTATTATTTCTTAAAAGTGAAACTTAAACGCTGAATATTCTTCGATTCACTTGTAGAATCTGGCATCAGAGTGTTCCACTTGGAAATTTTGATGTTCTGTATTTAAATAATAGTTTCAAATTCTTAAGGTCTTTTTACACTCAGCCAGCGACAAACTATCCAGTAAGACTTCTCATGCGCAGGAACTGTACAGTTGTAAGTATTTGTTCCATCGAGATAAGAACTCGCAATTGCCCGCTCTCACAGCGCATGCGCAGTCTTTCTTCTGAGCATGCGTGGCTTACTGGAATCTTATAAATGGATTAATGTAAACCCAAATTCATGATATCAACAAAATGAATGATCATATTAACATAATTTCGATTATAAGTCAGTAATTCTTTTTTTTATATACTGAGAGAATTTTGTGCATTATTTTTAAAGATTTAATTGCCGCTGTAAATAGACTAGTTTATAGCTTAAATATTAAATTATAAATGTAGAAAACATTGTTATATGAAGTCAACTTTTTGTCTCCATCAAAAAATGTAATTTTATCTCAACAATTAAAACAAGCGTGATATATTCTTGAAGTTATTTCACATATTCTCTAATATAAGGCTTAAGTTTTTATTTTCAGAGTTAGGTTTTTATTTGAGATTGGTAGTAAAGAAAATTGAATATAGAATTTGAATGTGCTCTTTTTTTTCTACCGACTGGAAACAAAATTTGACACAAAACTATGATTTTAGTAATAAGATCACACACTAAATTTCATTTATTTAAATCATTGAATTTTTGTGTTACAGCATTTCTATGTTTTGCGAAAATATAGACCACCGGACGATCAAAACTTTGATTGATTTTAAATTCCATAAAGATCTACAGTTTAAATGTTAAAATTGTGTGCTAAATTCCATTTATTTAAGTCGTTGTGTGAGTGTGTGTGTGTGTGTAATGATATTTTAACATTTAAATGAAATCCAAATTTATATCTAAAGTTTTACGGTTTACAATTTAAATATTAAATTATAAATGTAGAGGTTCAAACATAAATTTAAAAAATTGTTACCAAAATCATTTTTCCTTCTCGTAATCCCTACATAGCAATATAAAACTCGAAGAAAAACCAATTTATCTCGAGCACTTGAATCCAGATTGTTTATAAAATTCGATAGAAAAAAAATACGGAAGAACCAATGAATATAATAATACAAAATTTTTACAATGTAAAACTTCTATTCTAATGTTTCTTTAGCTTAATTGACAAATAATATCTATTAATAGTTAATAGTGCAATTAATTTTGAAACAATAACTTTAATTTCGATTGTCATCGAAATAGATGTTAACAATCTAAAAAAATTCTATGTTGAATTCAAATCAACCATTATTGATAAAGTACAGGGTAAAATCCTATTTTAGCCCACCTCTGGCGACTTTTTCAAAATCTCGCCAATTTTTCAAAATTTTGCCAAATTGGAAGTATTTGAATTAAAAGGTTAAAAAAAAAGAATTCTTACCTTTCGCCAAAAAATTCTTATTATTCGCCAAAGGTGGGCTAAAATAAGATCGACCCAAGTACAGAGTGCTAACAACTTAAACAGCCAATGTGTTTACAACGCCACTTAAAGACACTGACATACTTCAAATTCGGATCACAGATGGTGTGTCTAGCATAAAAGCCGAAATATTGGGCGATTTGTGGTAAGAATGGGAATACTATCTTCACTTCTTTCGAGTCATGAAAGGTACTCATACTAAAATAAGTGGCTTTATGAAAACTATTTTAACGCCTGTATAATAAAATTGAAATAATCAGATGTCAAATTAGGGTCGATCTTATTTTAGCCCACCTTTGGCGACTTTTTCAAAATCTCGCCAAATAATCAGCAATAATGATTCCAAAATGGCAACCCTGACAACATCCGAAGAGAATACTTCAAATACTTTCAAATTGGCGAAATTTTGAAAAATTGGCGAGATTTTGAAAAAGTCGCCAGAGGTGGACTAAAATAGGATTTTACCGTCAAATTATAATAGTAATTTTTTACAATAATTTTTTGTAAAGGCATTGTGCTCGCTTCGAATAATATTAGATGATTTTCATTTCTTTTTTATTTGGTATAATTTTAAGATGCGTAACCATACTCTAAAAATCTTAAATTTATCAATGATGCTTATTAAATATTTTTAATTGACTTTTGCAATGTTTTAATTTAAGACTACAAAAGTGTTATGTAACCTATTCATCTAACTAAGTAAATGAATAAGAAAATATAAAACATTTATTGCTATTTTTTGTTATTTCAGATTTAGGACTAATAAGATAACAATTAAAAGGTTGATTCTGTAAACATTCAATGTTTGTATTGTCGTTGAGTTTTAGGGATTGCTTAAGATAAAATGCTTGACAAAAGCAATATAAATAAGACAGAATACAATCATGTTTAAATGTTCTTTTATTTATCATACTAAACTAGGACTATATTCATTTTTATGTACACAATACAAATGTTACAACTACGAAATGACAGCATCTTATGTAACACACACACAGATTTTGTTCGCTATTTCAAATACAACGTACTTACTGTAAACAGCAGGATTGAAAACAACAGGAGATATAATGAAGTGCATAGTGATAGTAGGCAATAACGGAACAAAGTGTTTTTCGGAACAAATTCAGCAA